>JAUZNC010015049.1:2124-12156 GCA_034780395.1 Vannuccia rotundouncinata | reverse complement strand
ATTCTAGATAATATTTAAATTAATTATGTGAAAAAGTTATTAGTATATTTTTTGAAATTGGCTAACACACAATAAAGAACTCAGTGCATGCACCCTTAGTTTTATTGTAACAAAATATTTAAAGAATAATTTTAACAAAAAGTTGAAATATAACATAAATTGAGTGCAAACTGTTATTGGGAAAGTTGCAAAGCATTTTTCTAAATTTTCAGAATTGATATCCTATTTGTAAATTGTTTTATTTTTTTATATTAACCCCTTATTAATCATGAAGATGGACACGATATAATCATGCAAAGATATAAAACTCTATTTCGGCTATATATATAAAAAAACATGGTTCATACATAAGTGTGCCTATATCGTATGTATTTATCGAACATAATCATCATAATTTATGACTTACAGAAACTAATCCAACAGATAAAGCATATGTGCACATTCCATTTACGTAAGCTTTACCGGCGTAACTAATAAAGCTTTTCCCACTAAAACAAAATGGAGATTCAAAAAATATAAATAACAATTATGAATAAAATAGATTTTTATAATAATAATTTTGCTATTATGCTATCTTTACTTAGATGGTACATTTTAAGAAATAAAAGCGGAATAAAATGTTTAAATATGCAACAGTTGAATAGTTAAGTGACAAAATAATTGTGACTAAATAAGACTTACGAAATAAATTGAGCGTTGTCGTGTTTAACATTAATTTGAGTTCTTCGATAATACGCAAAATTGGCCAATGCCTCAGTAGAGTCGAGTGGAACAGAAATCTTCTGACCTGTATTCCAAATCTCCAATCCAACCAAAACAACATGAATTCCAAATTGACGATAAAACTACAATACATTAAAAAAAAGTGGATGGTGACTTGACATTTTTTATTTGTCTTTCTGTGTTGTACTTACTGCATTTATTAAATTTGTTATCGATATCGCATATGCATTGACTTGGCCCAGTGAGGACCCGTGATTTGTGAACTGGAAGAATACAAAATATTTATTTTAAATTAATATTGGATGTATTTTATTTATATTTGTATTACATATTATATCGATATATATAAAAATTAAGTAAACTTAAATAAAGTAAACGTTTTATTTAATTCTTTAAAAAGATCTTATTTTATGAAGAAGAAAAAATTAGTAACTCTAAGTTAGTAAGTATTAAAAAATATTATTCTGTAAATCAGCAAATATAAAGTATATGAGTGTGTTTATGTTTATACACAATAAAATGACCAAACATGCAATTTATACATTGAACAGATTTATAATAGTGAATGCAAAAAATATAAATTTGATTGATGATCGTGAATTTACACGCAAGAGGAATAAAATAAGTGTTTTTTTTTATTATATTTAGTAAACTGATATAAATTCAAATCTAGAGGATTTATAAATATAATTTATTGATGATAGTTATTTTTTACCGATTGTTTCTTTATTTTAGGAGTTCACGAGTTCCCATGGTTAAGTTTCATTCTGATAGTTATTTATTCAAAAGGATGAACATAATAAATTGCTATTATTGCTACTGATAAACTAAATCCCCCATTTTATAAATGAATTGATTTATTTATTAATTGAAGGACTTTAATGACTTTACTGTTATATACTTACTAATAAATTGTCCATTACAAGATACAGTTCAAGGTATCTATTTGTAATTACGTTGTTAAGGTAATCAAAGTGGGGTGATCGTTTATTCTGAAATTAGTCCAATAATTGAATTTTTTTTAATAGACAAAAAAATCTCATTAGATTTAAATTATTTTAACATAAATTCATGCAAATTTAAAAAAAAAATTTATAATTATTAAATATTCACAAAATATGTTAAAATAATTAAATCCTGAGTTTACAGATTATAATATAATCAACTTAGTAAATTTTGTTTTTTCCAGTTTTTGTTCCTATTAGCTATCAAAGAATTTAATTAAGTATTCACTTAATTTTTTTTAACTAAAGTATAAATTTGAGTTCCAAAAAAGCTTTTCGTAACATTAACAAAAATTATTCGAGTAGACAAAATTAAATTTTAAAAAAGAAAACAATCGCTTTTAAACAAATGACATTATTTTTAGAAAATATTTTATATTTGTCCATATTATAAATAACGAGAAATAAAAAATGTCATTTACACAATGCATAGTTTATTTTAAAGTTAAACATATTAGTTATGTTGTATATAGAAACAAATAAACTAATTATTACGGGTATCAAAATATATTTTCAAAAAATTTAGAGAAGTTGTATAATTTGATATCAACTCTATTATAACTCTTTTACGATCTCAATTAGAACCGTTTCTCTACCAACCTATCGTTAATTCAGTTGCCCTCAGCCAGTGGTCCGGAAACCTGAAGAAATCTACCAGCCTCTTGCAGAAGTAAAAATAATTTTCCAAAATTTAAAAAAAATATTAAAAACATGTTTGTTTTAGTTTAATGGTTTTGCACTTGCATTTTTCTTTCATTTATTTGATGTTCTCACTATTATGATCACTCTTTGAAGATATAAACAAACTTTGTTTTTCTGTTATCTTTTGGTTTGTTCGTGCTTGCCCTTTATTATTGTTATTCGTTGTATTCATGCTCAGTCTGTTGTCTAGCCTGTGTTTGTATTATTGTTTTTGTTCATTCTGTTTTATTTCCGCTTATATTGCTTGTTTTCAAACAGAATAGAGGTTAAATATAAATGAAATACAATTTACTTAGTGTATTGATAAAGAGTTGGTCTGTCACGGAAAATGGATGGCTAAAGAATGTTTTCATTTAATAAAACATGGATGTACAAAAACATATTTTTTTACTAACCATACTGTTAGTATTATATCATAACTCACCCGAGTGTGTGACTGATCGTAAGTATTTTCGTAAGTTTTGGTAGGTGCATGCGGATGTGCAGTATCGTTTGCTGTGACCCCACATGTCCTTCGTCGCTTATTTTGATTCGACTTTTGAAGAGTCAGAAGTGTGTCGGGAATAATGGGCTGGCTGAGTATTTCGAACATTTCATTTTCAGACACAATCAAACCACTAAATTCAAAACCAATAAGTACAAATAAAGAGAAGACGAATTAACATAAAAAGATTAAAAAATAACTTCTTAATCGTATACTTATCGCTTATACAATACTCCCATATCATATTATATTTGTGGGCATATTGATATTTTCTTGATACCTAACCATTGAGCAATGTGCATTTGTCGTCAAAAGTACTTATTATGTTTATTTGATTTATATATATATATATATTTTATTAACAAAATTAAGACATAAATAAAAATACAAATACAAATAAGAACATTTTACTTCTGATTAATCAAAGTTATTTAGTTTACGTAAACTTTATATGTAGTAGCATATCTTTCAAAAAGTTTTTTCCTAAGTTCCAAACTATTCAAAAAACATTATTAAAAGAAAATTTCAATTAAAAATAATATTTTAGAATAATGGCAAAAATGCCATTTAAAATTAGATAAAGGTTAAATGTATTTTTTTTAAATATTTTATTATTAGAATTTAATTGGTATTTTTAAAAATAAATTTTGAATCATTTTTATTAAAAAATATATCGTTTTTGAAAAACTTTAATATCAACTATACATTCTAGATACTACCGTAAATGAATTACATCGAAATATTAGAGAATTGATATTCATATGCCATTATCTTCCAAACATTGGCAAAGGTTTAGATCAAATGGTTTAGTGTATCTTAGATAACCTGCACTTGGTATCCCAACCTCCATTTTTTGGAGTTTTAATAATATTAAAATAGAGTGTAACTTCAAAATATTTATGTTACCTAATTTGATTGCTATCAACAGTGACGGCAACCATACCAGGGCCAGGGGATGAAACAGTTGAACGCTCAATACTTTGATATACACAAAGATTCTGAAAATGATAGAAATATGTGTAACTCACAACAAATTCATTTGAATATTTTCGTATAAGAACAGTTTTTTCCGATTCTGATAAAACTATACCATAAAAGAAAATATAAAAGTAAAATAAAAGTTACACTATCTCTGACAAAATTAACCGCAACAAAAACTATATAAAACAAACAAAATTATTTATGGAATTAAACAAAATTTTGAAATAAAAATAATAATATATCAATCCATGATTTTGTTTGTTTGTATTATTAATCAAAAACATAATAATAATTAAAAACATGAATTATTAATCTTCGTCACTTCTTAAATTAGTGTTCTCTTTAAAAGTTTGTTTATCACCGAAAAAAACATAAAGTTTGAATAAGGTATTAATTGTATAATTAATTATTAATAATGATTAATTGTATCGCGGAGAGTTATATTATATATTCTATATATATATATAGATTATGTTATATTTTATATTTTTCAAAATGTTTGTATATTTTTTAATATGTGCCTCTGTAATGTTATTAATAAAATTATTCTAAAACCCTTTAAATATATTCTACTTTTAACATATCACTATTTTGAACTTTAATAAAACAAATTTAGTTGTTAAATTTCTTATATTTATATTAAATCTCTTTTATTGTATTTCTTTATAATGGTTATATAGTGTAAATTTAAGTAAGTATGAATAATAATGTATACTATATTATAAATTGTTTTTATTATTAAAATATATTTTTTACTTTATCTGATCATTTAAATCTTGATATAAATTATAAACTGAATTTTACTTCACTTACTTCATTTTGAAAATCAAAAGGTTTATTGTCTTGTAAATTTACCGATAAATTTGACAACATTATTTCTCTGAAACATGTTTGAAATATTTCACATAAAGATATAATAATAACGAATTTTAATTTTCTATTCAGTATTTATTATAGCTGAATGTTATTATTCTAAACATAAGCACCAACCTGGACGTTTCCGACAACTCAAAAGAATGATTCGAAAATGGGAAAACAATAGTGATAGATTCCAGATTACATGCGCTCTGAAAAAGAGAATTAAAAATGTTTTTAAAAACTATTTAAACATTAAAAAACAATGATTTTTTAATTTAAATTGAATCGAATTAAATTATTATTTTTTTCTCTTAGACGTCCGTCTAAATATCTTTTTTTAGATCATACATTTTTAGTCAGTTTGAAATGTGGGTATTTAAACGAGCAAGATTGGCAATTGGATTTCAAATATTTCCTTTTTATTATAAAAAGGAAATATGTTATATTGAAATTGTTTCGATCCCTTAATGTAAACAACTTTTGTTCTTTAACTTTTATTTCACAAGACTCACTTGATTATTTGGTCGAAAATAGAGTTTTGCGGCAGGTAAGGACACCACATCTGAAGTTTGTTTAAAACAAGTTAATTAAAATATCCATTTCACCATTTATTATATAAATTATAAGTAAATAATTTCAACACTTTTTGAAATAAAAAATATATAAATTTGTATTTTCAACGACACATAAAAAGTCATTGTATGCTGTTTTTATGCTTTATGCTAATTATTATTTTGTTTAATACATTTTATATATTTCATATATTTTATGAATTTGTTTCCAAAATAAATAATTTAGTTGTATCCTAATAATCTTTCAATTATTTAATTGAAAAAAGTTACGCAAAATTTATTGCTCAAGCTTGCAACATTTTTCACTTACTATATAAAAAATTGTATTATTTTGGTAAATATAGTATGTGAATGCATCAATGTAACCTATCCTGCTTTAAAAGTCCTCCATATTCTCATATTATTATAATATCAGGATGTATTAAAATACACAAACGTGTTAGCTTCGTTTGTTCAAAACAAAAATATGTCACACTAAATAACCCAGAATTTCACACGCAGTTCAATGGTCGTTAGCCGTGTTTGTAAAACGTTTAGTTTATGTGTGAATCATTGTTAGGGTTTGTTGTGTTAGGAATTCTGTTTTATAAAAGTTTGTATACATTATTTCAAAAGTAAAAAATATAACAAGAAAAAAATTCTAACTATTAACCGTTAACTTTTTAAAAATTGTCTTTCTTATGCTACGTCATAAGAATCGAAAAATAATGAATCATATTTTACAATCAATTACCAAATAATGATTCCATAAATGCATTTCAATTTTATCGAATCACTTTTATCATCTTGAAAAAATTTTATATTATAGAAATATTATCGCTATCCACACAATTTATTGATAACAGTCTTTTTTTAATTAGGTAAATTTTTCTTCAAAAAATGTAATATTGTATGTTCAGTTTATCTATTATTTAAATAGGAAATTTAAGTTGTCAACTTTAAACATCGATATGCAATGATTCTAAAGTGAATACATTGTCAAAATAACATTTCAACCGTTGCATAATGAATATAAATCTGCACTCAATCCTCATTCATCAAAATATCTATACAATTATTTCACGCCCTTACACGTTGGTAAACTTTAGGGTAATACATACATTCATAATATTTTACTATTCATCATATAATTGGTAGAACACCCTGTTTTATTTGGGTTTATGTGTTTACACATTTCAATGTATATAAAAAATATTTTAAATTTTTCATTTCTTGGTAGAAAATTTAATATCATTTAATAACATTTAAAAGTATCTTCTTTAATCTATAGCCGAATGATCCTACTATACTGTTGTTTTTTGATTCCAAGAAAATCAGTTAAAATTATATAATGATGGTTTTAAAATTGACTGCGATCTACAACGATCTCCGAATATTATTTAACAAAATTAGTATAATGTAATACTAAAATAAAGTATTAATTAAATAAATTAATTCATTTTAATATCATTTATAATTTGTACAATATAAAGAATTATTTGTTAATGAGTATTTACTATTTACTGTACTCATTATAAAGAATAACTTTATAATTGAAACAAAATAATATCATTTTGTTTGTCACGAATGTTAAAACCGATCATTTAAATGTATATTTTATATATTATAATTGGAATATAAATGTAATTGTAATATACGTAATTATAACGGAGTACATGGTATTTTTATTTACAATGTAAAACAATTTTTTTCAAAATGTATTATAAACACGATTTAACAATAAACAAACATTTGGAAAAATAGAAAAATATTTTAATATAGTTAATTTAATATATCAAAATATTAAATTCCAAAGGGATTGAACCATTAATAGTGTTTCACATGAACTTAAATGAAATATATTTTTTATTTTGTATATTTACGAATACTTAAAATTAGGGATTAACATAACATACATAAATAATAGTTTGAAATATTGTAATTTATAAAATGTAATTTTTTAATACAAACTTCAGAATATAAGAATATTGTATAAAATAGCAGTTTGTGTTTATATGTTTTAATGAGAGGCAAAAATAGTTAATCATATATAGAACTCACGTGTAAGTAATTCTGATCCATTAATGAATACTAATAGGAAAAAGATATACATTGTTATCATGTTAATCAAGATATTTATGAAATTAATTTAACTAAGACGACGTGTCTATATTTCAGAAATGTCACGCCAAAAATGTATTTAGTTCAATGACTTAATCTTTTGTAATAAATTCATGGTGTGGACTGTATCCACACTAATAAAAAGGTCAACGATCTCAGTTCTCATCCTTTTATTGGAGGAAAAGTGAATTTATAGCTATAATAAAGTCGATCTGATGCATTTTTGTGACACACACATAAATTCAGATTTACTTCAAATTAAACAAATGTTTGAATGTCTCACATAGGAATGCTTTAAACTATATAATTTACTAATATGTAGTAAAAAATAATATATTTCCAAAGATATACACAGTACTGAGTGAAGTTGAATACCTCAATATTCAAGTCGCACTTTCAAATGAATTTTTGTGATGGAAATTTTAATAGAAATATTTTTAATTTATCAGGAAGGTTGATATATATTTCATAAAGCTAATTAATTAATTTAATGCAGAATTAAAGATTATTAAGTATTTTATTTTTACATTAAATTTAAACCTAAAAATATACCTTTATAACTGGAATATAGTTGTTGTTAAATATTTATCAAATGAATGTGGATTTTAATCTTCTTAAGTATAGGTAGTTAATGGAACAGAGGGTTTCTGAAAAATAAAAAAAAATTAAAATATTGAGTAAATTAACTATAGAATAGAAATTATTTAAAAAAAAATAATATTAATTCATCAAACTACACATTTTTATAACGACCCTTTGTTTTTTGATTTGATGTTTATTTTTAAAACGAACTTTATTATGACAAGATAATAAATAAATATAAACCTGTTTAAACACAATTAATCGTTTATTAAACGATTAAACAATTAAACACAAAATAACTTATACAATAACTTAATTACCTTATAATTTAATACAATTTTAGTATTCACTAAAATAAGTTACGAAATTTTGTTGATCAGCAACAATTTGCAGGAAATCGGGGGTCTCTGCAACTAGCCTAAAGTCTACTGCCAGCAGCTGCTCAAGAGGAACAACAAGCACTCCTAATACTTCCAGGACTGAGCTTCACACGGTGGACGGTGGAAGCTTCTCTAGTATTAACTTTTTCTACACGGGTTATACGCAATGCGCAATAACCTGCGTAAAACGGGCTGTTAAAATATGTTTAAAATATTTTTTTAATTTAGCTTTTCATATAACTAGTGAAATGTTTTATATTATATTATAAACTGTTGTGTCTATATTTTAACACAATTTATTTATTTCAACAAAGCGTTATAAATTATTATAATTTTAGAAATCACAAAAAATTACACTATCATCCAAAACCTTAGGGAGGAATGTCTATAGCTTCCTTTACAATCTGAGATCAGAGCACGAATATCCAGAAATATAAGATAATAAAGACGAATTAGTATAATTTGAGAGTCACATATATATGAATAAGAAGTTTACATACACCTTATTACGGAAAGAACCGGTCATCGCAGTGTGTCAAGAGTACGATGCTATCAGAAAATTTCCAAATATGTATTTGTCTTAAAATGTTCTACCGTTTTGGACAATTCATCATCTCTCCAAATTCAAAGTTTAGCCAGTTACTTGTAATTTCAATTTCGCAAGAGGTTGTAATCTTACAATTGTTTAATAAAACTAATTCATAGACTGTTATGTCATTTTTATTTAAAATGTTTATGATTTCATGACATATATTAAGTTCCTTGCCTTAAAATATCAATCCTCATTAAACATATACTTAGTTTTACAATAATTAAATGTAAATCAATTATTGTAAAAGTAATGTTTAATTTGTTCTAATTATATCCTGCAAATGTTTAGAAAAACTCCTATAACTTAATTTTCATTCGAAATTACTCCCGGAAATAAATACAATTTATTGTGGATTATTTTTTTCTTGGGAGTTATTTGGCAGACATCGATATTAGATTCAAATTCAAAAATATTAACTATTTTATGAAAAATATAAATGTATTTATTATTATGGCTTACTATGAGTTACTGAATTTAACAATTTTACTCAAAAAATAGTTCATTTTGCAACGGCCACTAACGAGACATACATAATTATTTTAACTCCGATCACCTGGGGTAATGTGATTTTATTTAAAACCAGTGAGCAATGTAAATGCATGATTAAACTATTATAGGTAAACCTTGTGTGTTAAAGTGGAAATAACTGGAAATAAAACGAACCTTTATAGATAAAGAGCCACATGTTGACGAACAATTAATTATATGAAACGAACGGCCATAGCAGTAAGTCAGGAGTACAATGCTATATAAGAAAACCTTCAAATTTGTACTTTTTACCAAATGTTCTGCCGTTTTGAACAATTCATCTTTCATTCAACACCTTGAAAACATAGGACAAATTTAAGTTTAGCCAAGCCAGTTACTTGTAATTTCAATTTTGCCTGATGTTGTAATGTTACAATTACAACTACATTTAACACCCGCAATTGTAACAGGCAAAGTTATATTAATTAACTAATGATTGTACTGTATTGTATATTAACAGAACTGAATATACATATAATAAATGATTTCATAGAAATATATAAAATGTATGTTTTGTTTATTATTA
>JAUZNC010015038.1:0-28128 GCA_034780395.1 Vannuccia rotundouncinata | reverse complement strand
TTTGCTTCTGTTAGGGATATACATAATGAGTTCTCTAATAATTGCTCACTTCACTGGACACCAACCACACATGTAACAATTGATGAGCAAATATTATCATTTCGAGGTAATTTTCCCATCAAAATCTATGATGCCTCAAAGCCAGACCGTTATAGTATAAAAATGTACATGTTATGTGATTCTGACAATAAGTATGTTCTACATATTGATCCATAGGTGCGTGGTCAAGCACAAACTGCTGATTATTACAGTGGAATGAGTGTGCAATGACAGTTCAAATGAGTGTTCAACGACAGTGTCAAACTTTGTTTGAACATTTCGGAATAACTTTTTTCTTACTTATTACTCACATATAATATGTTTTATGTATGTTTATTTATTTTTATATTTACTGTTTACGTTTATATATTTACTCATATACATGTTTTATTAATTCTCATAAAATATAATCTTTTTATATTATGTATTTTTTATTTAAATAGAGGTCTCTGAGACCTACACACGGATATACACAAACAAAAATCAAAAAAGATACTTTTCAATGTTTTACTTTGTTGGATTTAGTATAGTTGTAGGCTAATTGCATAGAAAACTGTTTACTAAATCTTAAAGTTGTAAACGATTAATGTATCTGTACTAAAATTGTTATACATTAAAAATATCAATTAATCACCAACCCTTTCCTCCTGATGCTCCCACTGCAACACGATCACCGGGGTTAAATAATTTAGCTGCCATGATTGTCCAATGGATTTCTTCTTCAAAGACCCAAATGAAGCAATCCCGACAGAGAATGTCTCCCTAAAAAAAATTAAAACATAAAAAATGCATCCCTCTAAATGAATTTTACTATACATATCAATTACTGTTATTGATATGATATAAGCTGACTATTTTTCAATAAGGACATTTAGTTATATAGTAGTGATTTACACTTTTTATGAATTAAGTTTTCAAATAATTACAAGAGTTACCAAGATTTTCCTAATTTGAAATTCAAGCGACAATTAATGCATTTTCAGAGGTCGATTATATAAATTTCATGTGTATCATAATGTTGTTAATAAACATTATTATATAGAAAAATACGAAAGAACAGATCACAGCATTTTAAAATTCAAAGGTTCTCAAGGATTAGTGGGAACCCTGTTTGCCAAATTATGATTTAGATAATACCATTTATTGCATTATTCATTAAAAATAAAACTACAAAAGTTATCCTTCAATATAAATTGTAATTTACAAACAATAATACATAAAATAGTACACTACATAATAAAATAGTTATAAAATGTATTTAAAAAGTTTGTCAGACAGAATTGACAGCTTTCCTAATACTAATTTTTGCAGGTTCTAGTGGGTGCAAGGAGCTTGTGAGCAATTTTTTTTATTATTTTAGAATGCATTTCCTGGCATCTCAGACATAGCTTAGGGATATTAAAGTATGCTTAAATCATGTGTTTTTACAGAACATTTTAGACACCTCCCCCCCCATAACCCCCATCCGTTTTATTGCATATTTGAGAAAATATCAAGACCCATCCAAATCTTGCCCAAAAAAGTCGACAGGTATGTATATAAAATAACAATTCAATCAACCACAAAACATAAAAACAAACAGATAATCAAAAAGCAAAATACAAATAGTGTCTAATAATTTATAGGACTTCATACCTTATAACAGATTCAAATTAGGGTTAAATAAAGTATGCATGATGAACAATAAAATTAAAGAGTAAATATATTAGACTGGATGAGATGGGGGGTGTAGAGGTAGAGGTATATGATTTATGCATATTTTTGCTAATCTGAAAAATTATAAAAATTAGATAGACCCAAAAATCCGAATATCCCGGTAAATCTGGAAAATTTTGAGCCCTGTGGGTGCATAAAGTTGGTTGCCTTTAGAAGATTATAGCGGGTCCATCTCAATTATAGCTGAACATTAACAGGCATTTACAGTACTACTTTCTGAGATGATGACAATTTAACATAAAACATTTAACAGTCTGACCCCTCTAGTGGAGTTTACAAATTCCATGACTGAACATGGTTTTGCATAATTGCATTTATATATAATTAACTACACACAAATAAATGAGTTCTTAGAAATGATCAGTACATATTAATTACTAGGCAAATTGCACCCAACTTTTAGTTTCAGATAATACATCATCACACTATCTAGTCTAGCAGCCAGCACCATCCAGATACAAGGAACAAGATACCGACATTGACCACTATAATTGTAGATAATGGATAATGGTGTGAAATATTCAAAATGGATGTCTGCCTGTGTTGGGAAGGTTTGTTAAGACCATAGAGCTCTTTTTTGTTTTCAAGAATAGGAATAGTTATACTAATACAATTAATAGTATGTTACTTTACAAGAAAATGTATATTTCCTATAAATTAAAAGGTTTCATTAGGTTTTGAAATGTTTTGTTGAATATGTTTATGAACCTGTAACTCACTGATATCTTTATATCAAAACAACAAATAAACACTGTCATATAATTTTATTTCCATATACATTTTTTTGCAAAGTAATGTAATATTGTATAAATTTATATATATATATATAAATATAATTCGTTAATATGGGAAAAAAAAGCACCAACCCTTCCAACACCAGCAGGCAAATTTTACAGAACACTTGGCTTTACCCCACATGTAGAGGAAATTTGCGAAAAAGTCAACAACAAAAAACGCAACAGATGGCTTGCAATAGTCAAAAGAACACCATGGGGATGGGATAACAAAAGTATTTGCAAATTTTACATTGCTCTCTGTAGATCAGTCTTAGAATACAATTCAGCCGCATGGAGCCTGTGGATTGGCAAAAGTAATCTCCAAAAAATCGAATCTGCTCAGCTCCAAGGAGCGAGAAGCATCCCTAAAGTTCTGAAATCCACACCAGTGGAGAGCGTTCTTATAGAAGCTAATATCCAGCCCATGAAGAATAGATTCAAAAACATTGCTCTCAAAGAATTAGCAAGACCAAAAGCCTCCCTGAAGCAATACTCAGAAGACAACTCCTTGAAAACTCCACCAAACCAAGAAAAAAAACTGACTGGAGATATAAAACAAGAAATCTCTTCTAATCAGGAAAATAATGCAGATCAACAGATATCCTCCCTGGCATAAGGGTGCTAATATTCAATTTCATTATACAGATGTCCAAAAATCAGACTACAAAGATCAACAACTCAATAAAAGCAAGGAAATTGTTGATAAGATCACCACTGAACAGAACATTAAATACCTTATTGCTACCAATGGGTCTGTCCTTGACCAATATGGAAGAGGTGGAAGTGGTGTATCCATCTTCACCAAAGTCAACAACCAATGGAGCATTATCTTCAAGACCAGTATTGTGGCAGGCAGCTATTGTAATTCTTACCTCTCTGAGATCAAAGCCATAGAAGAAGGCCTTAAATGGATAAATGCTAACACAACAGATACTCACACATCTATGATAATCACTGACAGTAAATCTACAGTCCAACATCTCTTCAGTCACAACCAACCAATGACAGTATGAACATTCACAACCTTTTCAATCAAATGCCCACCCACAATATCCACATTGTCTGGATTCCTGGACACTGTGGATTCCCTTACAATGATATTGCAGATAGACTTGCAGGAGAAGGTACCAACAAAAACCAAGGTAAAATCCCCACTTCTTTGAACTCTATCCTAGCTATCAACAAAAAGTTCATTAAAGATAACAGAAAAATCAAGCATGGAATAATTACTAATACCTACATCAATAAAATTAACTTCAAATAGGATGCTAGCTTAACCAAAAGGCAAAGAATAGATGTTGTAAGATTTAGATCTGGGCATCACTATTATCTCCAAAGTTATGAAAACTGCATTAATCCAAACATCTCAGCAACTTGTAGACTTTGCAACAAAGAGGACAAAACCAATAAACACCCATTGTCCTGCCCATAGAAACTTAGCCAACAAGTATATCAACTCTTACAATTCTGACTTGAGTACCATTTTGAGTAAAACTAGGGCAATGGTGTTTCTGGGAGAAATCCTATGCTGCCTATGCTGATACTAAAACAACAACACCAGCAGACATCCATTTCAGAATGTTTGACATCATTATCTACAATTTTAGGAGGGCCAATGTTGGTATTTTGTTCCTTGAATCTGAAGGGTGCTAGCTGCTGGACTATTCCTATAACAATAGTTAGACACCATGCATAATTTATAAGGTTAAACTGTATCTGTCCTAATGAATAGGTATAGTAATTAAATAAATATATAATTTGTATAATATTATATGGGATTAACAAAAATGGCAGTATTGTTGCATAACTAGGTAGTAGAACACAATGTAAATTTATCAGAATATAATTAAATATAAGAGTATTTGTTATTAAAATCTCCCAAATATTATGAGCCTGTGCTCTTATCCTGACACAAAATTATTCATTCATTCTCTCAAATCAAATTTGTCCAATTCATTCTTTTTCAGTATCATAGTTTTGTTCAATCTTCTCTGAATCATATGGTTCCAGAGGTAAGTTTTCAGCTGTCTTATATTTTTTAACTGACTTTTTTTTGCTGTCACAACTAGATTTAATCAAATATGCAAATGACTTGTTTAAAAAGATTCCACCCTGTCAGTGTTATCTTTGAAGTTTAAAACAATGAAGTTGATGATTTAAAGACATCACTTCATCTTTTTGAAAACAAGTACTATATATAAATATTTGCAACTGTGCAGATAATTGATTTTGGTCAATATTATCCTCATAAAATGCAGTATAAGGATTATTTTTTTTGTATATTACATGTTGATACAAATGCACCTCCAGTTCCCAATAAATATTAAAGCCATGTTGGTTGAAATGGTCTTACTTACGTCCTTATATATTACCCATATATATATAAATAGAAAACAAATATGCTAGCTCCTATTGCCATGTTCACTAATTTTCAGAAATTCAAAGACTTTTCCATTTACTGGAATGTATTTTCGCAAATTCCCAAACAATTACAGTTTTCTAATACCTGTATGAACCTTCAATTACTTTTAAATTGTTCGAAGGATAAAAATTTGTCTTTTTCCTGGAAATAACAAATTTCAAAAATTCATAAATTTAAGTGGAAATATAATGCATAGTTTTGTAAAAAAATAATTCTTACTGTTTTAGGACGGCGGATAAAACCTCTGGAGCCACATTTTTTACATTCAATAGGCATAGATTACTATTTTTTTTGATAGTATCACCTTAATAAAAATGTTTAGGTTTATGTTCAAATAATTGATTAATAAAGGGAAGTTTTAAAAATATATGTTATTTTGAAAAGTATATCAAAATTGTCAATAAAATCATTATAATCTTTTAATTTATAATACAAAATATTTAAATATAAAAATATTAATTATTAACATTATTAAATAAATATAAGCTTGTTTTAAGTGTTTTCAAAAAACATAAAATTTAAAGTAATCCTAAAATTATATTTTTATTCATAATTTTTAAAATACCCATTATGCAATAAGTATGATATACGTATTTAAATAGTCATTTTAAACAATATAAATCAAGATAAAATGAAAATCCAGGAATTTCTTGCACTGAAAGAATATTTATTATTTATTTAAAATATATAACAATTAAAATGAACTTTTTCAATGATTAGCAGTATATTTTTTTTGCAATTTACAAAAAATAATTATTACGGTGTTTAATAATTGTATTAGATGTAGTAAATTGAAATATATTTTTTTGTTTTTTGTCTCTTCCAGATTGGTATTTGGAATCTTCCTCGAGTTAATCTTTTTTGAGGTCGTTTTCTAGATTGAGGAGCTTTTTGAGATTGTTTAAATTATAAACTTAAACAATAATAAATGCAATTAAAAAAGTAAAAATATAAATCGCTGATAAAATATACATAGAATAAAGGATTTAATTAACAAAAGAATAATAAAAAGTCCCATTCTGACAACAAAAAAGATATCCTAATTAATTTAATAGAAAAAATGAGTTCAGATCGACGATAAATGTATTTGGACAGAATATATGCTTTCTAAAGAAAAGGGAATGAAAAAGACTTGAAGAAAGCGTGGGATAACATCAAACAACAAACTAAATATAACGTTGACATGTAAATAAAATATTTATATTTTAGATTGACACTTTTTTACCTACTCATGATATATTGCCTTTTCTATTATACAGAATGAAATGAGAAAAAGACTGGTGCAGGTGGAATTCCTTGTGTATTACCGAATTATAGTGGACAAAGTGTTGCTATAATTTCCACATCTATTTTGAATCTTATTTCCTCTTAATGGGGAAGGATATACCCTATAGAAAATCAAACAAGATCTTATTAAGATGTTCTATATGGTGGCACTAATACAGCATATGCGGTAACATATATATATATATTCGTAGTACTTAGTTAGTAAAAAAAATATAATTAAATTTATCAAAGTAATTTTAAAATATTTTATTCTTTTATTTTAGAACAAGAATTTATTTGAAAAAAGATTTATTTATATATTGTATAGATATATAATTAATTTTACAAAATATTATTACCTAGTATGACCTACTTGAATTTTTTATTTATAATTTATTAATTTTATTTGCTGCTTATATATAATATTATGCCATTCTGTTATAATACCTACCTAGGATATTTCTATATGAAAAAATAAAAATTTACTAAAATTATTCTAATTTTAAAGAGTAAATTTTAATTAATAAATCAAACAAAATTATAATATAATATGATCATTATTTAGGTAAGTATAAAAAATATTTTACAATATTTTACAATTTTATAATATATTTACAATTAATTATAAATTTTAAAATATGATAATTTCAAACAATAAATTAACAAAATACATATATCATAATATTTTATAATAATAAAATATATTTAAATTACAGCACAAAAAAGATTCATTGTGAATTCACAGACTTTAATGACTTTTTCAATATACACATTATCATTCACATTCCAAATATTACTGTGTCGTATTTCATAAATGAGCTGTATAAAACTTGCAATAATAAGATAAATGGGTGTAAGTGAAATAGTTCTCAGTTTAAAATGATTACATGAAAATTGTGTTTAAATTACAAACAAACCCTGTATCTTCATTCGAGTACTTAAAAAGAAAAATTGAATCTTCTTTGAGCTGCTTTTTTAGGATTTACAAATGGTGTCATGAGATATTGACGAAGAGGATATAAGATGATTATTAGAGATACCTTCAATTTTATTTATTATATTTGAATTATCTACAATTCCAGCGTCATGTCATATGGACTCTACATTATCACTCTACATTTTAAAAAAATATTTCGAAATGTTTCCGCTTCATTCCAGTCAGGATTTAAAGTTGGAATGTGTGTGCAATTAAACTGGAAGCAAGGAATGGCACTTTTGCATGCTGCCTATATATAATAAGAAAAATGGCTAAATTGATGTAAATTTAAATTAAATTAAAATTTACTACTACTAGTAGCATATACATTTTATAAATATTTTATAAAAAAATAATAATTTACAAATTGCAATATTACCTAACTTATGTATAAAAATGAAAACAAATTAATTAAGATGATTAAAAGGTTGACCAATTTAGTATATAGTATAATACATTATATAACACATAATGGTGCAGTGTGTGCCCTCAACCGCACCAACAATTCCTGGGAAATCTTTAATTCAAAAAGTCTGAAAAATAGTAATATTATGTTAAAAATAACATGTTATATTTTTAGCATGTTTTTAAAATATAAGATAAAATATGTTTTATTATAGAGGAATTAGCTATATAGACTTATGCAAGAGAAATTTATATCTATTTTCTATTTGTTTATAATTATAATTTAATTCTTTTAATTTTGCTTGATTAATTGCAGTTCGAATTTTTTTGTCTGTGTCGATGTCGCAATTTGTGATGATTAGATACAGTAAAAATATATTATAATGTTTGAAATTTCAAAATATTGTAGGCACAACCTAATCATATTAATAAGAAAGTAATACCTACATACTTGAAACGATCCGGAAAATAAAAACTTCAAAAACAACAACATGAAAAAATCTTAGATACTATTAGTGAATATTTCTTTGATAAATCGGTGGGTATCTGAATTTAAAATCATCGTAACTTAATAGTAACTTAATCGTAACTATGGTCTCATGGTTCATCTCCGGAATGTGTCTGCGATTATTTGAATAATTATTTCAATTCCTTGTAGGTCGTTTACAATACAACAAATGAAAGAATAAATCCGTGACAAATTCCTACAGGCTAGAAAGAATTTCTTGCGTTTTTTACAATTGTTTTTCAATATCGTATTTATTTATTTTTCTGTTTCCAAAGGTGCTTAATTTACAAGTCTCTTGAAACACAGCCGATTAAAATAGGAATACGCAACTAGATTTCATAGAGAATAGACACAATTATTTGTGGACATTAGTTTCCTGTTTACAAGAATGGAATATGATCCCTTTGCAATTGCAATCAACCAGAATATTTTGCTAAAGGATACGAAAATGGGTACGACAATATTTAATTAACAGCCAAATCGTATTAATTTGAAATGAAGACAAAAGTAACAACAGCAATTTTTTTGGCGATTTATATTAAAACCCTAAAATGAATATAAAGCAGAGAAGACAGGAGAAAATTGTACCTCTTATATGTGGATTCGTATTTAGAACGTGGATAAATGAATGCTAACTTTTTGCAAGAGATATAAAACGAAGATAAAATGTGAAATAATCATTAAAAAATGACAAATTACACGTATAAAGTCGGGATAAGGAAACGTGTAGGAAACGAAAAATATATAAATATCGTCAATGCAACGATTGAAAAATAGTTTATTAATTTTTCATTTATTAATTTATTTATAAATGTGCTACTTTTATACTATACTGATAAAGTGCAACATTTATCCTTCAAAAACTAATTAAACATTTTGTAAAATATTATTAGAATTAGGTAATCGTTAATCTAAAAATTTTGTAATTTATTAAGTACCTCTATTATATTCTAAAACTTGTATTGTTGTGGCAGTTGTAATAAATGTTATTATTATTGCAAATTAATCGATTATTCGTCAATAATATACCTACACTACTCCTTCTGAAAGCCACAATTAGTTTAATAAACAATCAACAATAAATGTCTTTTATTTACCAATTATTCATCTTATAAATGTTATTATTATGTTTAGTATAGAAATATAATAATTGGTACTCGTATGACGTTTAATGACATTTTGTAATCTTTGTTCTATTTTATGAAAACAGCTGTGATACCAATTATCGTAACAGCTTCTAATTTAGACCTCTGATCTATCCCCCATTGGACCATGCCCTCAACCTTTTCACAGACGTCTTCCCTGATTCTTGTGCCAGGTCATTAAATTCGGTAATTGAAAAAAATAGATTTAAGTTTAACTTATAAAATAAACGATTTTTGTTCTTTGTAGGTCAAAGAAAACTAGAGAACTAGGTATAAGGACATTAAAAATTAGCCAAAATTATATTTCTGGTTCTTCTTGTTCGAACTGTAATACGAATTTAACTAATCTAAAACGATTCAAATCAGTTTCTTTGACGAAGTTGAAATATTTAATCAAAATATGTATATATTAGACATAACTTAGTAAAGAATTTTCATTTGTAAAGATATTGTATATATATATAAAAGCTATTACATACAAGATATAATATAAACCTTCCCTATATCTTCTGGAGCAACACATACATCTATTGTGGATTCTACTTGTATGTATCTCAACCTCTACATAATTTACTCAGTGATTTAAGCCTAATGAACTAACTAGTGATTTTTAATCAATAGATCGTCAGCTATAGAGAGAGAACACCCATTGTACGTAGTTATGGCGACAGTGATGCTGCCAAACACAAGACAATATTTAAGCCGTTAGCAATCATCAACTAAAGTTTTAAGTCTACCTTACTGTTAATATCATTCGATATTTTAATATAACCAAAACAGAGTCACTATTGCAATATGAGCACCAAAATAAATCTTCGAGACATCGGCTGGATGTACCATGCTCCACCGAAAGGAAATGTCAAGGATGAGATCAGAGTGCCCCCAACTTCTCAAATTCCTGGACTGGGAAATATGCCGGATGACGCCTTTACTGATGATTTGGACAAATTAAGAAATAATCTATTTAAAAGCACCGATACTCCTTATATTACAATGGCCAAAATGGGAGGCAGAGCTGATTTACTTCAAATTCAACAACCATCTGAGGAATACCAGGAACCTGTTGGTTACCCACGTTGTGAATGGTTTTATTTAGAGGATAACGCTCTTGAAGATGCCCACAGGAATTCTGGTCAATATGTTTCCAGACAACCTGATTACATGGTTCACGAGGCCTATGGAGGCAATGAGAGTGAACACGAAGATAACTGTGGATCCCAAATCATGGGAAGACCTCAGGGACGTGTCCCTTATGCCGTAGACACGAGACGTGCAGCTGAAGTCAATTCACAATCGTCGAAGAAGATAATGGAGCCTCGACCTTCCGGATATGGCGTTAGAACTGAGAAAGCGAAAGATCTTCAAGCAAGACGCCAAGCTAAAACCGGAAAGAACAGTTCAAGTGGTCAGACAGGCAATGCAATTATGGTTCATGGACAAGGCCAACATGTAAGTCATTTCATTTTTGAAATATGTTTGATAATATTGAAACAATTAACCATCTACACATGTTCAAGATAGCTTATTAAAAATAAATTTATGCCTTAATAATGTTGATCACGAATGTGACTCACAACCGGCAGGTTGAAATAAAAACTATAAATACAATAATTTTTAAAACTAGCACATGTGTTTAAATTCACGTTTATTTTTGTTATGTTAAGATAGGGATTTATAAGTATGTAAATAGATAGTTTCATGTAAGTGGATTTTGTACCAGTATAAAAAAACTGTATCAATATAAAATTTCATTATAATTATACTTTATTATGTTATAATTAATGGAAAAAATTTACGATAGCTTACTATACCAAAAAAATGGTTTAATGTTTAATATTTACTTTATTTTATTAATTAAATTAACTGAACTAATTTATTCGTTCTTTTAAAGAAAATACCTGACGCCCTAATCATGTCGAAACTCATCTCCAACGGATACGCCCATGAATGGGATGAACAGAAGCAACGCTTGCAAAAAGAGAATGCAAGCAAAGGTCCGATGGAACCCCGTGAAAAGATTGCCACCACAACGGAATATTCTGAGATGTACGAGGCTTCGGCGGGCCACAGAAAACCGCCTCGTGAAACCCATGCCAAGTCGGATAAAGCTGGAAAGAAACCAGCTAAGAAGCCGACTGGCAAATAATGAGTCTTAGGGGTCGGGCTAATAGGATTTTGTGTGAACTATTTTGATTGATATGCAACCTCACTATTTGTTAACTGGGATAGATTTATTTAGGTAGATGTTTTGAGCTAGTTGAAATGACTCAATGGAAACACTTATTTCTATGTACATATTTTGATCTTATGTTTCAACTTTTTTTATTATTTACAGTTTAATGTACATATCATTGCTCTTTATATTACACACTCTGTTTTCGTTAGAAACGGTGATTAACTTTAAAATTAAATAAGGGAATTGACAAAAGTACTAACATAACTTAATTAAATATAATTTTAAAAATAAAATAAATTAAATTAAATTAAATTGTGGATTTTTGAATAAACTAATTATAACTAAAAATATATATTTAATTTAACTATAAGGATTGTGTTTTTAATAAATTATATATTAAAGCTGTATTACATTTATTTCAAATTTTTATTCAGTTCTCAAATACTATATAAAAAATAATTTGATTTTGTGGATATGTTTAAACAGTATGATTTATATTATTTAATGTTGAGTAATTGCGGTTATATCACCACAGGGGGGGGGGGTTTAAAGTAAAACTGTACAACTGGAAACAAATATTTTTTTAATTAAATATAATTCACTTATTCAGTATAGTCTAACGAAAATAAACGTACCTTAATAAATATAATGTAATAATTAATTATAAAACTATACATTTAAAATATCGATTTAAATATAGGTATTTTTCAAAAGTATCTGTTTTTTAAATAGCAATTTTCGATTAATTAAATTTACTTTTACATACAAACAATATAGTGCAAACGAATACATTATCAGATATATAGCTAATATTCTACTGTTCTATAGCATAATTAATAAATAAACGAATATTTTAAATAATAATTTATTTACTACAAATACTTCAAAATTATCTATTTCAAATTGTGTCAAAACATATATTAATAACTGTTTCAAAAAGAATATATCGTTGAAAATTTGACCAGAAGTTTATCCGCATCATACAGACCTTACACCCTCGTTAACACCTTACAGACCTTACACCCTCGTTATCACCTTACAGACCTTACACCCTCGTTAACACCTTGCAGACCTTACACCCTCGTTAACACCTTACAGACCTTACACTCTGGTTAACACCTTACAGACCTTACAGATCTTACACCCTCGTTAACACCTTACAGACCTTAAACCCTCGTTAACACCTTACAGACCTTACACCCTCGTTAACACCTTACAGACCTTACACCCTCGTTAACACCTTACAGACCTTACACCCACGTTAACCCTTACAGACCTTACACCCTCGTTAACACCTTACAGACCTTACAAACCTTACACCCTCGTTATCACCTTACAGACCTTACACCCTCGTTATCACCTTACAGACCTTACACCCTCGTTATCACCTTACAGACCTTACACCTTCGTTAACACCTTACAGACCTTACAGATCTTACGCCATCGTTAAAACCTTACAAACCTTACACCCTCGTTAACACCTTACAGAAATTACACCCACGTTAACACCTTACAGACCTTACACCCTCGTTAACACCTTACAGACCTTACACCCTCGTTATCACCTTACAGACCTTACACCCTCGTTAACACCTTACAGACCTTACACCCTCGTTAACACCTTACAGACCTTACACCCTCGTTAACACCTTACAAACCTTACACCCTCGTTATTACCTTACAGACCTTACACCCTCGTTATCTCTTTACAGACCTTACACCCTCGTTATCACCTTACAGACTTTACACCTTCGTTAACACCTTACAGACCTTACAGACCTTACAGATCTTACACCATCGTTAAAACCTTACAAACCTTACGCCCTCGTTAACACCTTACAGACATTACACCCACGTTAACACCTTACAGACCTTACACCCTCGTTAACACCTTACAGACCTTACACCTATGTTATCACCTTACAGACCTTACACCCATGTTAATACCTTACAGACCTTACACCCATGTTAATACCTAACAGACCTTACAACTTCGTGAGCACTTACCAGACCTTACATCCTCTATAAAATCTTACAGACCTTACACTCTATTAAAATCCTAAAGACTTAACATCCTCGTTAACACTTTACTTTGTTATACTTAAAAAAAATATATTTTATGCAAAACATTATATTGATGTGTTATTTCATATATAGTCATCTGTGTGAATGTCACAATTAATAATATGTTCAAGATAAAACGGTGACGGTACAATATTAGTAATCTTATTACATATAACTATAAATAAAATTATTTACTTTAAGAGATCCTTGCTAAATATGTATGGCTGTTTCTTTTAACATGAAGATTTGGGTTGCCTTTTGCTGAATTGCAGTGCAATCGTGTTGTGCTAATATATAACATCTTGGTCGACTTTACTTTACGATCGCTGGAAAAAGGTATCATGAATGCGATCAATAGAATGTTTGCCATCCCATGGTTGCCAGTCAATTATGAATAACCCTACATGTAGACATGTATTAGTTATTTTCATGCAATCGACTACCCTCTACCTCTTCATATAGATATACCTCCTTTATAGATGTGGTATATAGACACAGAGTATATTGCCTGCATTTAGAATTTTATACTTTAGCTTTCGGAAGAGATTGTGTAAAACTGAGGACTACCTTTAAAGAAGGGAACCTCAATTTGAGTCTACAAAACGTCATCTGAAGAAGAACACTTTATTATAAATATTAAGATTATAAAACGGATTTTATAAATATATTTCTTCTTCAGATATCCCAAACTTTCTTTTATTAATTTCGTAGTGATATCCCATTACTTGTGGTACAAAAAGCACAACCCCACTGCTCAGAAGATGTCTGAAAACGACAGCATGGGTTCTGGGGACGGAGAAGATTATGATGATTTTGATAAATCAGATCCCTCAACAACAACTATCAGTACTGTTGCTGTTCAGGCTGGTGGAGCACGAATTATACTTGCCATTCTAAAGGTGAGCGCTTCAAATGAATTTATTTTTATTTATAAATAGTTGAGGAATATTTAAAACATTAAAATATTATTTGGGTCAATAAATTCATTAATAGACGAACGGTTCTCAATTCTGAAAATTCGAATAATGTTGTTAAATAGTTTTAAAATGCTTAACTATAAATAAAACTTTTACATATTGAAGAGTTAATTTTTATAATTCAATCAAAATCGTCGGGTTTAAAAGTATTGTAAATTTAAAATTAGGTGTTAAAACGTTAATATTTCGGAAAAATAAACTATTTTATATAAACTATTACTATATATATTTTAATATTTAAAATTATAAATGAAAAACATTTTATCTGTGAAATGTATTTTATTGTTAAAATTGGTTGTTGTGGTGTAAATCGATCCAGATAACGTTTTATTTATTTATTATTTATATTTGTACTTTTATCAAAAATATGATTCCACTAGATTATAATCATGTTTTTTTATTTTAAAGTTTTATAAACACCTATAATTGTTAAAAAAAACGGTTAGTATACCTATATATTATAAACTTTAAACTGTAAAATATATATAACTGTAAACTATTATAAAACAATCGTTTTAGAAAAAGACAAATAAAAAATGATATTTGTTATTTGGTATAAAAAGTAAGCGAATTAAAAATTCAAATTATTGATCTATAGACCAATGGACCAATTTATAATTAAAATTATTGACATATTGAGGAATTTATATTTCAAATTACTGATTTCATTTTTCTTAATAATTATTCTTGACAAAATTATAAATAATATCGATATTTTTATGACTAAAGTTGATTTATCTATTGGTTCTAGGCGATTCTAAAAAATAAAATTGTAAATACAATAGTATATAATTTGTCATATTATTGATTCTTTATAATAAATAAAAGGGTCTTTATATATATAATGAATGAACGATATTTTGAATGTTCAGAGTGGTAACTGGATTCGTGTTCGCATCCAGCAGATGACACCAGACTTGTATGATATTGGGTCTTCACTCACAGAAGCTGAGCGTCTCAAAGAAATTCACGATCAGCTCTGCGTTAAAATCGAAGTATGCAAGATTCTTAAGTTAATGAATAATTATAATTTAGCTACACAATTGCTGATTTTCATGATTTTTACAATTGTTACAATTGTGTATTTAAAATACATTTCCAGGCGAAACAAAGTCAAATTTCGGAGCTGTTATCACGTGCCGATGACCTTGTAACTCAACAACCAGCCAATCAAAGTGCGGTGTACGCAGCGATGGCGTCATCACTCGGACGCGGTTGGCGAGATTTGCAGGCTGTGCTCAAACAGCGCAGCCGTTTATTGGATATATCTGTTCTCTTTTATTCAGCAACGAAACAGTTTGAAAGTTACATCAAAACAATGGAGGACTGGTGTCGTCATAGTGAACTGAACTCAGAGGATGTGGCCACTGTAAGACACTTAATGCAGGTAGGTAAATACGAGTGATATTGATTTATTGATTGTTTCCATATTTAACAGGACATGTCTAGTGGGGGGGGGGGCACTTGCATTCCCGCGTCCCCCGCTTAATTTTCGCTTTTTTGTGTATCTTCTATTTATGGCGCCCTTATAAAATTAGCATATATAAATTTACATGTGATATAAATGAAATTTTGTTTTGGCGCCTTTTTGTAAAATCTTGCCCCCCCCCCACTGAAAAAAAGTCTAGGAGCGGCCCTAATTAATCAACAATTTAATTATATACTGAGAAAATTAAGTAAATTATCAAGTCAATAAATTAATATTAATGGAATGCTTATGAATAAATTGTAAACAAATCTCTAACACTGATAGGGCCACCGTTTCAAGTGGGGGTCCCTTTAGTTGACAATTAAGAAATGGTCAGTTTTAGTGGATAAACGAGAGGGCTAGTTAGGGCGTATTATAGTAAAAGAAATGGCCCTCGTAGTATGAAAAATCAATATCTATGGTGTATGGGGAGGAAGATAGTAGAAACAGCTCTTAAGTAAGGTCAGGGGTCCATATCTGGTTGGAACCACTTTTGGAGTTATTGTATGTCTCCCTTCCAAATGACCTAGTAACTGTATTTATCTCCCTAGTGACTGCAACTGTAAGTTAGTTGAATCCATTTTATTATTTAAACTATATATAATTGTAGAATTCAATGAGATTATAATGATAAGATTGTTTTATATTTATAACTTTCATTTACTGTTAAACAATTAAAATGTAAATGAATAAATTATCGTATTATCAAATATCGGGGTCCACAAAAAAATGTGTAGATATATTATAGATATGCATAATATTCATAGAATGTGATATAATTAGCATCAAAAATCAACACAATTCATGTAGAAGGGAATATTATTAAAACCGTATATTAAGAGTATATTATTAAACCGTCTTCTTTAGGAACTTGAATCGATGAAGAGAAACGTTCTAGAACAAAGTCGAACAACCCTGAGCCGTGGGAACGATGTGCTAACCCTGGTCCGTAAATTAGGAACTATGACAGCTGCTGAAGGAAGTTCAGAAGCTGCTCTGACCACTTGTCAAACGGTGGAGGAGAAGATGAACAGATTACACGAACATCGAGACCACGTGGATGAACTGTGGCGGTTAAGATGTCGTCAAATGGACAGAATGACACAGTTTACAAGTCTGGAGACTAATTTGTTGACTTTGGTCAACTGGTTTGCTAAGGTGACAATTTATATATACGACAAACAAAGTATTATATTTAAATAGATTTATTAATCAAAAGAATGTTATAATGCGCTTAAGTTTCATTTCTGAAAAGTTAAAAATCGTTTATTACATATAGAAATCGTTCCATAGAAACATATTTAGAAGGGATACGTATAAATGAATTATTTCAACTTTTTGTACAACTCTGCTAAACCGAGTTTTTTTAGGTGAATAACATAAAATAATGTTAACCTTAATTAATTTAACATTTATTTGTACAAAAACATTTTAACAGTAAGCTTCGGAAAAGGACAATACTATCGTTCGCATTAGGTAAAATATTGTGCCATTATTTGAGCTAAATTTTCGATATTTATTACTGTTCATTAAATTAAATATATATAGCTTGTTTTTTAGCGGTATAGTTATCCTAGGGATATTATAAATATTATTATTTGATTTTATTTATTGATAACATCATTTTGTGACATCAGGTTGGTGAGCCTCGCTTGAATGAATTCTATGTGGGTCGCAATTTGAGCGAAACCGAAACAACACTGGCCGACCTCATGTCTGTTACCGAGGAAGCCAAGGACATACAAGACTCTCTATGGAGACTTATTCGGTCAGTATCACATATGATCGATACTTCTCGACACTTGAGAGAGGGTTGTTGTGACAAGAAGGAGGAGGCCTTAAAACTCTTCCTTGACGAGAATCAACAGCGAGAATTTGTTGAGAGACTCGCCACCTCAGAAACACATTGTCGAAACTTCATGGACCGTTTAGAAGATCGTCGAAGAGGACTTAACCAGGCCGTTATATTTTATAGTGAAGCAGAAGTGGTAAGATCATTGAATGTTGTTGATTATTCAATAGATAAAATATGTTTAATTCTTTTTCTACAACACTTTTACACTAAAGTACAGAATATAATCCATATAATCTATAAATCAATAATTCATTGTTTATATAATGAATTATTCAAATCCTATCTGAAGCATAGACATTATATATCTATGTTTTTATCTATGATCTGATGTAGTAAATTAATGAACAATCAATTGAATCTAGAATGTATATTCGCGATTTTTCATGGATTTAATGTATTAGATCATTTTTTCTGTAAAGATTTTGGAACGCCTTCGAACTCTCGAGAAGGAAATCATGCAAGTCTCTTCCTTCACGTCGGAAGAAGCGGAGTTATTTTTAAGTCACTTGTCTGAAGTGGAAGTACGTCTGCCGGGTCTACGTCAAAGTGCCGTGGCTCTTATGAGTGGTGAACACGCGGAAACAGGAACCAATGCCAGCCATCGGTCCGTGTCTGAGAGAATGACCGAAGTGGAGGAAGCCATTCGAGTGGTGCTCGGTCAGTGTCAACGACTTCAGATACGGGGAGAAAAAACTAACGCCAAAAATACTTTAGAGGAGAAAATTCAGATGGTCAGTTTTATAAATTCACAAAAAAATATATTTAAATATTTTGAATTTGAAAAATGTGGTAAAAATATTGATTTAAATGCCGTCAAAGTTTTTACGTATGCCGCATATTGTAATAGCGATAATTCACCCACTGAGGTTAAGTGGTTTTTGCGCGCTACAATGATTCAAACTTACGTATATAGTAAATGATTCAAACTATATAACAGACGATAGAATATCCTGCCAAGATATATCTTCCTTTAGCTAAATCCTATCTGTAATTTAGATAAATTAATCAATAAATTCCTCCATCTGGTACACCCGCAGCAATCATGTATCCAAAACGACGGTGCAAACAGTATTCAATGTTAGTATTTCCCCTACAGCTTCTTTCCATGGTCGTGTTAATCCTACACTAAAGTGTGCCTCCCCTCCTAAATCACCTCACCTATTCAGTGAACTACCTTTACGCTGATGGCTGGTTTCATTTTTTTATACATGAATACAGTAAATATATTACGCCTAACTTCATATTATTTAATCAATAACATTTCTATGTATAAGATATATTTGTTATTGAACCGAAAATATGGACAAACTGTTTTTTTTGTGTAAATTAATTTAAAGTACATTTCCTACGAAAACAGATTTTTTGATATGTTTGAGAAATGTGTATGAAGAAGTACATTTAAATAGCATAGCACCATTATATATAGAGCACATGTTTGTAGTGTGATTGACAGATTTAGTATAAATATGTCATTGATATAATGTTTATTACTACTTGGTAATATTTAGATGTTTCTGACTTTGTTACTAAATAGAAATATAATTATTGAATTATTATTTTTTGACTATTGTTTTAATCATTGCAGTTGTTTACATGGTTATTTGAAGTAATCGTTGGATCGTTAAGAGACTATAGCGAACCGGGAGCTACCACACAGTCGGTGTCAGACTTTCTTGAACGTCATCGACAGCTGGATGTTGAACTTCGAAATCGTGAAGGTGAAATGGAAAATATTCGACGAGAGGCTCAAGAACGATTATCAGCCAGTGATTACTTACAAACAATAGAGGTACCAGATCATTTACTTCATTAAATCATAAAGAAACACGTTGATATTAATATTATTATTAGTAGTAAAGTCATCCTGTCATGACCAGGAAAAGATTGCAAGCAAAGCGTTTTCTTCAGATTCTGAAACTATGCATATGTAAGCATGACCAAAATGTGATCACGGGAACATTGTCAAAATGGACCAAGTTCAAAATAACCGGCAATGTATATAAGTAAACAAGTAAATTCCATATCTATGCAATAAAAACTTTAAATAAAAAAACTGCTTAATGATGCATTTTTGGATGCATATAATATATTACTAATAGATAGAAACATATATATTTAAAGTATCTAAAAATCATTTTTTTTTATTTTTATATATGACGTCATAGCTAACTATTTATCTATAAAATTAACACGTCAAAAAATTATGCTTTTAGTAAATATCTCAAAAAACGAAGGATCTGAGACCCTATACTGTATTACCAGCAGATAGGAAAATACTCTAACTATCAGTTAGGATAGGTTGAAAGAATAGGAAATGATCAGAAATCGCTCAATGTTCAAAAAGTGATATTTTGGCACTAAACCAGCACTTTTTAATAATTGAGTAATTTCTTAAAATTTTCTGAACATTTAACCTACCTTATCTGATAGATAATAGTCATTTTTGTATTTATTGGTAATATAGATATAGGGTCTTAAATGTTTTCTTTTTGAGATATTCACCAAAAACATAATTTTTGACATTTTCTTTTTTTAGATAAACGTCTATGACGTCATACTTGGACATTTTTTCAAAAAAATAATGATGAATTTAGATACTTTATATGTATACATGTTTCTATCAATAGGTAATATATTATATGCATCCCAAATACATCATAAAGCAGTTATTTGCGTTTAAAATTTTTCTTGCGTAGATAGAGAATTTTCATGTTATATTTGGATTTGAATTTGGTCCATTTGACAATGATCCATTGTCACATTTTAATGAACTTTTTTTGGTAATGCGTACATATGTACAGTTTCTGAATCTGAATAAAACGCTTTGCTTGCAATTTTTCCTGGTTACCCTTGCCTAAACAGTAGGATGACAATATTATATATCTTGATTGAATACATTTAACAGATTCGAATTGAAGAATTGAAGTCGGCGTGGATTCGCTGTCGACAAACGGTGAACTTTCGACTGGAACTGTTCGTCATATTTTTCGAACTGCTTCAAACCATTCACACAGACGAGATTCAATTTCAAGTATTCTTGGATCGTCTTCTGGGTCTTGACCTGGAAACCGTTAGTGTAGACGAGCTGTGTACTTTTGAAAGACACATTTGTGGAATTAACATACAGCTTGAAAATCAACAACAGAATATCAACGGGTTTGTGGACAAGGTGAGTTTTAATAATTATTCATTCACGTAATTTTAATGACTGGTATTTAGCTACATTGGAAAGTTTAACGATGGTGTTTGAAACTATTTTATTTCAGTTAACTTCTGTCGATGATGAGTCCCTCAAACGTAAAGTACCTCTGGATTTCTGCGAATCTCAAATGAAGGCCAACACAGATCGACTGCTGGAACTTAAGAAACAATGGGAAGGGGTTCAGAACAACACTGGCGACCATCGGAAGTTCCGATCCGAGATCAGTATGTTCTTTTCTGGGGCAAAACACGTAAGTGAATCCTTATAAGAGATATTTTACTGTTTAAATATTTGATTTAAAGTTTTTCAAGACTTCAACTAAATTGAGCTATATCTAGTAGTAGTAGTAGTCTAGATAATGTCCAACTTTCAGCTTGAAGGTCAACAAACTACGTTATAAAGTAAATAAAGTAAAGCAAATAATACACTACTCTACTCTATAACTATATTCCATTCATAAAATATATTTTTTATTAGTCGAAGGTTCAACAAACGCATATAACCGAAAAATAGGGACACATTGCTTTTAAGTTGACAACTTGTTCTGTTTTATAATCTTTCTTTCTTTCTATTCATATCTTTCTTTCTTGTTCACTAAATATTTTTGTATTCTGCAATGTATTTCGATTGAAGAGTTAACTTTGCGTAAATTTTCGAAACATACATTGTTAATATGTATTTATAAATTTAAGTGTATATTAATAAAGATTAAATTAATTATATTATAATAAACTAATTTTGTATTTAAAGTCAAATACACAAACAATTTAGAAGTATCTGCTATCATTTATATTATACAGATTTAATTTATATGACATACGAAACTATTACACAATGAGGAATAACATTATGTCGATTTCTTAATCATTTTCGTAGATTTAAACTTTTTTAATTCGCTTTCATTTCGCAGGAAGTGTTGCTCTTTGAAAACAATTTATGTTATGCTGTATGACAATGTAAATGTTCTTTTTATTTGCGGTTTTTTAGCTTGAGGACATGATGAATTCATCCCAATCAGTCTTTGTAAATGGGGTAAAGGTTATGAGCTACCCAGAATGCGAACGATTGCTCCAAGAGCACGCCGCCTGCAGAAACACCATCGATCAACTCTTTCACATTACAGTTAACCGTGGCGAACAATTGATCGGTCCTCAATGGTCCGAAATATCCCGTCATCATCCCAGGGACGTTCAGAAAGTCTCCGGCATAGTCATCAATCTTCGACAACGACATGAACAATGGTACACTCTTTGGCAGCAGTATAAAACCACACTAGAAAGCCAACATCGCACCATTAGGATGTTGTCTACTATTGAGGTTTGCACTTTATTTTTATAAATTGTGTTTTTATAACAATTTAAAACAATCTTAAAAATATGTACATCGAATTTTCAGGAGGTCGAAGGAGAGGTCCATACAACAAGAATTCAGTTAGAAAATGTCAAACGATCTTTGGATAATGAACAAACTCCGGAATGGGCGGACCACACTCTTCTGGGCATTGAAGCAGAAATACCGGTAATGCTTTTATCTAGAGACAATTTGGTTATGATAGGTGCTTTCTTTACATTGAGCAAATAAAACGTTGTACATTTAAAATACTGCTTTGAGATAGAAAAAAAAGATGTGATCACAGTTGATATCTTCCTTTAGGAGTTACAAGAACGAGTTACAAGAGTTTTGGAACACGGCCCGTTGGCTTCAATTCCTCCACAACGGCTCAACGCATTGCAATCGAACTTCAATCTTCTCATGGATGATGTGAAGCGACATCGATCTTCCATTTTGCTCCACCTGCGCTACAAGCATTGCACTAATGAGGTGGACACCTACATTACCAGCTTAAACATTTACCTCGACCGCATGAACGAGAGAATGAACGATGCGAAGACCTTCCCTGAAGCCGAAGAAGTCTTCGAAGATTTGATTGATCAGCAAAATCGTGGACAGCAATTGGCAGAACGAGAATTGCCTCGATTGTCGGATTTAGCAAATCAACTTTATGGTAAATGTTTCTACATATTTACTTGTGTGTTTTAATTTATGGAATATGATTTGTGTAAACATGACAATGCCTTCTTATTTTTAGGGCCCAGTGGACCAGAAAAGGTGCAGCCATTAGTCTTTCGTTTTCATAAGTCTGTTGGCGATTTGAAAATACTGACCAAAGACGCAGAAACGTCCATGGAAGACAAGCGTCCAGACGAGAATAACCGTCATCGTCAGCCTCCAAGAATTACCCGCCCGATTCGAGATATTCAGGCCAATGAGGGCAGCAGAGCCACCCTGGATTGTGCTTTTACGACGGGTGCTAAACCAGGTTAATAATCTTCTTATTTATGTAGCTATCTGTTTTATGAGATAATTTGCTTAACTATTTTAATATATGTAAAACCTAAAATACTGTAATCAGGGATTGATTTATTTAGTCGTGTCGTTATGATCTATATTTTTAGGATTTGAACATGAAGACCCGGTATCCATTGAATGGTTCAAAAATGGTTCTCCACTCGGTGCTTCCAAAGACTACAAGATTCAACATTTTCCTCTGGGTTCCAGTTTGACTGTGCCGGAAGTCTTCGAAATTGATGCTGGCCGGTTCACTTGTCAGGTGTCTAACTCGGTTGGGCAAGCGGACACAACTGGTTGGCTTGGTGTTGTCCAATCATCGGGGCAAATGCAGCCGCCTCGGTTCACTAGGTATAGATTGGGACCGATAATGTGCTGAATAATATAAAATATTTGTATTAGGTTTTATGTTGTATGTATTTCAAAATAAATAAATGTTATTTTTTGCAGACATCTTCAATCAATGGAAACGCCATCTGGTAAACCTTTGACATTAGAATGTGAAGTTGTCGGGGATGAACCAATCACAATTGAATGGTTGAAAAATGAACAACCAATCAGAAACGGACCGCAAAATGAAATTACCAAAAAAAATGGACTTTGCAGCTTAAAGGTTTGTTTAAAGTTTTTCAATTTTTCATTTTATGTTAAATAGCGTTTTGGTTATAATTGGTAATATTTATTAATTTTTATAGTTTATTAACCTTCACATGATATCTATTTCTAATTTCACTATTTAGATTATCATTAAATTAAAATTTAAATCATCATGAAGTAATTCTATCGTATAATATTAAATGGTCACGTTTTTGATGGACGGTTTCAGATTCCTTCGGTGAAGTCGGATAACAACGCTCTTTATGTTTGTCGTGCGGTAAACCCCGTGGGTGAAGCAAGCACAGCAGGGAAGGTTAATGTAATACCTGGACAACCCCCGGTGATAACACAACCTCTTCATGACGAAGTCTGTCCTGTTGGGGTCAATCTACAAATGGTCGTCAAATATTTGGTGAGCTTAATAAAGAAAGCATTTCCTAGGCAAAATTGTTTCAACTTTCAACATTCCGTCTTGTCTGTAGGCCAGTCCACCAGTGGATATCAAGTGGTTTATCAATGACGAACCCCTGAAGGAAAATCCCTTGAAGGGAAGGCAGATAATTAATCCGGAGGCGGGTACAACTCTTCTCGTTCTGCCTAACTGCGTTGTCAATGACGCGGCGGTCTACAAATGCAAAGTGTCCAACAATTTCGGAGAGGCGATCACACTGGGGCAGCTGGACCTGGAAGAGACGATCGAGGAGATGGTGATGGTGGAGGACGAAGAGGTTCCGGAAAATATTCTGAAACCACAGTAAGACCTTTGTCTGACAAATTGGTGTTTTATGTTCTTTATAGACGTATTAAAATGGTTCAATTCTTCTTTTCAGAAATGCTCCAAAGGTTAAGGACAAAAGGGGGGATTCGCCACCCGGAATTGACGAAAATATGAAACAGAAGAAGCGTAAACCGGTGGAAGAACCCCCCCGATTTGCTCCCTCAGAACGATCTAGCAGTCCAGCTCTCTCCGAACCGCTGGATCCTCGAAGGGCGCCCAATGTCGAGCGTCCACGGGACCCTAATGATGACCATGTGACGGAGAGGAATGAACTGACCCACCTGGAACAACACTCAAGACACACTTCTGAGACGAGAGAGATACACCACCATTACCACCACCACTACGAGAGTGTTGTCCACGCCCAGCTGCAACATGAAGGTCGTCAGGGAAGTGTCAAGAGGGAAATTTGTACCCAAACGGAGGTGACCTTTCTTAAATTTTTTGGCTGTTCATTGAGTTCATGATTCAAACATGATATTGTAACAAATTTATCAATTTATTCATGATGTCAAGATGTTAGAAAGATTTAAAATAGTTTTAGTGTACACCTCTCAAAGACATTTATTACGTGTCAAAGATTTTCAAAACAGTACAATTATGTCATCACATCATGCAAATAAACCACATTACACTAAATAAATAATGATTATCGCATGTTCAAAAATAAATAATTTAAATCTAATGGATCTGAATGAACTAACAATGTTATAGTTTCAGTTTTATGATCTTTAAAACTATTGTTGCCATCTTTAACAAAAAGCGAATTATTACAATCTCTTTGGTGTTACGATATAGAATTGTGAGAACTCTTTGAAGACGACAAGAAAATTTTTTACCTCGAGATTGAGACTTGTTAGGAACTTGTTTAGGAGTATCCAAAGTTGTTAGTAAATATTACATCTGAATTTTTTATTCGTTAAGATATTTTTTGGATGAACGCTACAAATACGAAGAGACCTTAATAACCGACCTTGAACGACACCAAAATGCAAGAGATTTTATTCTAATAAATCAATAAACCGCCTTTCTATTCAGACTAAATCCGAAACTGGGTTGGATATTTATAAATAATAATTTGACGTTTTCTTTGATATTACCAATAGTTTGGCTTTAACGTTTTAACAGTATTTCATTTTGATCTCTTGTGTCTATTTACTTTTTATTTCGTATTGTTATAATATCAATTATTAATTGACGAAGGGTCAGAGAAGCATATCATAAACAAATGAAGATAGAATACAAGTAAAAGTAAGTAAAATAAAATCTCTCAATATAATCTGAATCTCAAATTTTTATTTATTGTGGATTTTGTAAATAATTTCATACATATACAGAGAGTTTTTTTACACATTAATATTATTAACAATTCCTTTGAAATATATCTATTCAAGATCTCATATTTTTTTATCGGTCCATTGTATTATTATTAAGTGCGATTTAAGTTACAGTTGGTTTACAGTTTTAGCGAGCACATGCGACTTTGCAATTTAATTATGTAACTTTGATGTGTTCATGTAATGGAATACAATGGTTGTTTATCGATAGATTTGGAGATAGTTGGGTGAATAATTGAAAAAATTATAAAAATTTTAAATTGATTTTCTTTCAGTTTTGTTGAAATAGATTTTGTATAAAACAATAAAAATTATGGTTTTCTTATATTATCGAAGTAATTAAAAAATCTACATTGTAAAAGTGTTGTAATCATCAGATGATAATATTTTTACTGTGTGAGTAAACTAAATTGGCATTTAATTAAACGCAATAAATTTTCAGGATTGGCATAAAATCTAAATTTGATTAGATCACAATAAAACCATTCCAATTTTAGTGAATTTTTCGTAATATTTTTCACAATTTTTTCAATAATTGATTAATCGTCTACATTACACTGTTGATTGATGTAGAGTGATTTTTTATATTTCATATTTTTGGATTGTCGATTGTATTTTTGGACTATGTTTTAAATGTTGATTGCAAATTAGACAAATTGATTAATAATTTATTGTACATTTACATAAACACTCGATTTTTTAATTATTGAACTATGAAACACTTTGAAGTGCATGATATAATATATATTAACAAATTTCAAAACTACATCGATTTTTCAAAAAAAAGGTCTGCGTATTGTTAGAAATGGTAAAGAAATGGTTTCTTCTTGTTTTAATTTTGTCAAATAGGCGGAGAAAAGGGCTCTCTATAAAGCCGAGGTGGGCGCCATGATCCAAGGAAATACTTCTTGTCGTCCGGTGTTTGAAAGTCACGCAGAGCATAGCCATGCCATGGAGGTGACCCCAATTGTGAAAGCGAGTCATTTCAAGACCGAACTAGACGCCAATGTTGATAACCCCATCCCCGTACGATCCGGATACACAAGTTCAGCCGAGCGTAATTTTACTATGGAAGTCACCCCCATAGTGAAGGTGAGTCACTTCAAGACGGAGATGGAAACAACTTTAGAAAGTGAACTCGAAATCAAACCGGGATATATCAGTGAAGCACAAAAATCCTATGAAATGCAGGTCGTTCCTTTGGTCCGACTAAGTTCTTACAAGACTGAGCTAGAAGCAGAAGTTCATAAAGAGTTGCCCTTGCAATCTCGGAATGAGTTTAGCTCTGCTGAACACACTTGTGCCATGGAGGTGACGCCTATTGTCCGACAAAGTCATTACAAGACAGAGTTAGAAGCCGATATACCAAGAAATGTTGAAATTGGAGGACGGTATTTAAGCAGTGCAGAGCATGAACATAAAATGGAAGTAACTCCTGTGACTCAAGAAACACACTACCGAACACAATTGGATGCAGATTTGGAACGTGAATTGGACATTAAAGGAAAATGGCAACTGAGCACAGTTGAATACGACAAATCCTTTGAAATCACACCAATGGTTCTAGAACACAATTATAAAACAGAGTTAGAAGCAGATATCGTTCGCGATTTGCAATTAAACTCATCAACATATGTTTCAAAGGTTGATCATGATCATAAATTCGAAATTACACCAGTAATTCCAAAACATAATTTCCTGACAACTCTTGACACAGATATCACTCGTGAAATAAAATTACAACAGCATTATGTGGCTACTGTGGAACATAGAAAAGAGTTAGAAGTAACACCAGTTGTTCAAGAACATCATTTCAAAACAACTCTTGATGCTGATGTTACAAAAGAAATTCAACTTCAACAAAAGTATGTCACAACTGCAGAACACAAACACGATTTTGAAGTAACACCAGTTGTTCAAGAACATCATTTCAAAACCACTCTTGATGCTGATGTTACAAAAGAAATTCAACTTCAACAAAAGTTTGTCACAACTGCAGAACACAAACACGATTTTGAAGTAACACCAGTTGTTCAAGAACATCATTTCAAAACAACTCTTGATGCTGATGT
>JAUZNC010015016.1:3351-14137 GCA_034780395.1 Vannuccia rotundouncinata | reverse complement strand
TAAACATTTAGTAGTCATAAACTCATTCAAAATTCACTATAAATTTTGCTAAAGACAATTGGATAATAAAGATTTTTTGAATGTCTGCAGCAATATGTGAATATGATGATTGGTTGGATGATATTTCCTCTGTTCATACGTTAAATTATAAAATTTGTTGAGTCCATTTATTTATAGTCAGAAATATCGAAGAACATAATATGTTATAATTTGTTATAATTTTTTCATCATATCTGCTTAATATAATATTTGCTAATTAATTTGCATTGCAGGTAGTTGTGTTGTTAATCAGTATTTTACTTAATATAATTAATATTTATATTATATTACTTGAAACACAATAAGTAATATAGTCAATTATATATTTTAATATTATGATTCATGAATAATTTAGGACATCAAAATCAATTAGTTAATTCAAATATAATACTATTTATATTTAGCGTTTAATCATTTGTTATAAATAATAATATAATTTACTCCAATCCACACTATTTTTACAGCACACACAGTTCGTCCAGCTGTATAGCATCTATTGTGTAGAACAAGGCCCAGCCTTGCAGTTCCTTTCGTCCCTCGAGAAAGAAGACAATGAGCTCATCGAAAGATGTCGAAAAGAATTGAATCATAGACTTTCTCTGCCCACTTATCTTATCAAGCCAGTCCAGAGGATACAAAAGTATCAACTGCTCCTCAAAGAGCTGATTAAAAATTCAGAAGAAACTGACCCGTCACGGTATGAATTGGTTTAACATTGAAATTCTTTTTATATTTGAAAATATTTGAATTTATAGATTTCAATCAATTTTTGTCATTTATTTAAAAACACTCTGAAATTTCATATTTATTGATTTTTTTGTTACAATTTGAACCATTTTACAAATAATACAACAAAAAATTTACTTTTATTTACAAATGTTGTTGGAAAATCAATAATTACCCTCTAATAATTAGCGTTTACAATTAATAATTAACAATAATTAATTTGTAAAATGGATAAATATGAACGATTCATCCAAAAAGAAAGGTGTTCTTTTATTTTAAACAACTCGTTTTTGATTACTGAACTCTTTTTATTAATTCAGAGGTTCTCTTGAAAAGGGCCTGGACACCATGCTCCACATCCTCAAGTACTTGAACACGGCCATGATTCAGAATAACATCAGCGGATTTCCGGTGAACAACCTTTCCAGTCTTTATCTATCATTGATTTAGTTTACAAATTTAAAATAGAATTTCTAACATAATTTTAGAGCAGAAATAATAAAATGATAATTGTCCTTTTCAGGATAAATTAATCAGTCTTGGTCAGTTACTTCTGGAACAACGTTTCAACATCAAAATAACTCGAGCTGTGGGCAGTGGTTCTACCAAGTCCAGACGACATCTTTTTCTTTATGAACGCGGCATTCTTATCTGCAAAAATCAAGGGATTAAATTTCTCTTTGAGTTCCAGATTCAGGTAAGGTCTCAACAAGGTTTCAGTTTTAATTCTGCCATCTCGTTAATCTGTAACTGCTTTTCACGGATCAGATGAACAACTTGAAATTAATCAAGGAAACTGTCAACAAAAAAATGACTTTTTCCTTCCAATGCACTGCAACGGCGGTGAAGATCAGGATCAGCTCGCCCACCGAGAAAATAAGAAAGTCCTGGACAGACACGATTCATCTTCTCCTGGTGGAGCAATTCCAGTTTCAGAAGGAGCAAATGATGTTGAAACTGCGATCCTAACTGACATCCTGGTAAGTTTGCACGTTTTACAATGTATGTGATTCCTGATTCTACACAAAATTAACTCGGCGTATGAATTAATAACTGACAACTATTTTCATGTCGAGTTAATTTACTATACGGCCAACAAGGTTCTTAGAAGATGGGACTATTTATGCGTTTATTTGGGAAGATCGTTTAACCTTCAGTAAATATTATTATTTGTAAGAGATCACAAAACTCATTTTTAAAACACAACAAATAGTTTATTGTATAATAAACTTATTTTAGTACTTAATGCATATTTATTTCAATTTCGCTTTAATTAACATATTCTTTCTTTAAAATTTCAGCATTGAAACCTGAAGAGAGATTGATTTCACTCTATCACAATTTATTGTAAATTCACGCTTTCACAACTTAGTTATGTTCAGTATTTTCTAAGATTTTATCCATTTATACACCTAACTTTTAATTATGCTCATATTAATTATATTTTTTTACTTACAATTATTTTTTGACTGTGAGTGAGTTTATAGCAATTATTTTTTGTACAAATGTATTTTCATTCCATTTTTTTTCATTTTTGTTTTGTAGTTTTTGTAAGTGTGTAAATATTTAAGTTTGAATTATAAATTATATGGTGACAATGTATATATTTCTTTTTATATTGGCTTATAGGTTTAATTTATATTTCCTTTGAATTTACGTGGTTTTAAAATTTCACTTTTTAAATTACTTTTATAAATTCTTTGTTTAATATTGGATAAAAGATAAATTGACCTGAATTTGTTAGATAGATCAAATATATTTCAACACTGTACAGGTGCGTCAACCACATCCTGAGCAATCAATGGATTTCACAATATTGATAAATTATTGCATTTAAGTGTATATTCAGTAGTAGTTAGTAGAATTAATTTAAATGGATTGATTTGTGTCTTTTGATATGTATCATCATTATACAAGATTAAATAATCTCTAAATTATCATAAATTTATATATCTATAATTATAAAGTCATTCCTTTGCATAATCATAAACATTTTGTAAATATGTTTCTGTTTAACTCTTCCCAGTGAACTTTCGTAAACTTTCGTAGTGGGCGGACCGCCACAGTTATAGTTCCGAGGGATCAACAGGTGAGTCGCCGGCGTCCAAAAATGAAATCCGCAAAAGACACTACTCTAAAAGTAGTATGGCATTACTCATTGAATAATATTGTAGAATAAAATCATTTAATTCAAAAATCATTTTTATTTCAAAATATTTATTAGAATTAATTGCAATAGGATTACAAAAAATTTTAGTTACAATATCTCTTTATCGAGCGCACATTCTTTTTGGAAGTTCCTTCCTATCTTTCTCTTCGCTCTTGTCGTCCACCTTGTCTGTCACTTGCGTTTTTTAAAAAGTGTGACTTCAAGTTCTACCAACTTCTTGGATGTTGTTGGGAACAAGCTAATACTAGAATTTAGTAATGGAGAATAAAATATTATTTTCAATCACTATACATTCAATCCTCAAATAAATAAATATCGAAACTTTTTTTAAAATGTAACAATCCCAAAACATTAATGTTTTCAACAAAGAGAAAGCGTATATAGATATATTATGTAACACATTTTCGTGTTTTTAGAATATTACTACTTTTTACTAAAATTATAAATAATTTCAATTATTTTCTCTGTATTAAAACAATCTATTTTAAAATATATAGTAATATTGCTTAATATAGAGGTTTATATATCCTATATACATCAGTTTTAAGTCATAAATATAACAATATTTATTTCAAAATGTTCGGTTATCAAACTATTAAATGAATTAAAACTCAACAAACATTGCATATAGTAACCCGTCAACCTTTTTCCAAAAATTATTTGAGTATATATTAGCGGTCGATTTAAATTATATATAATTAATTGTAATTCAACTACCTATATTTATATATTTGAACCAAATCTTCGGTAAATATAAGTTTAAAATATAAAAGAAAGCTATTTTTTGAAATTCAAAAAATAATTTTACTTATAAAATGTAATTATAAAAATATTTTTTACGTAGACTCATGCATTTTATATAATAATTATATAATTAATATTATAGCATACTAAGGTATAGTGGGATACTTGTCAGACAGGCACATAATAAAAATATACAATGCATTACAAAATGTTTAATAAAAGTAAAGTAAAACCATCCCAGTCATAAAATTAACAGTTATTTTTTTAAGACGAAGCCAAAACGTCTTATTAAAAATTTAATACAAACCTATGTATATTATGCGATACATACCTATTATAAATTCTACTTTTTAAAATAAATTTTTAAACAGTTTTGATGTTCAATTCGAAATGACTATTCTTTTTATTAATATCGTTAATATTATTACTATTTTTAATAATAAAATATTATGAGATTTTCCTATATTTATTAATACAATAAATGGACTTCATTGATTCACCACTTTTTTCGATTAAGCAAAAAGGATACAATTATTTTGAATAATTATTCTCTATTTAGTTATTATAGATTATTTTTTATCAATTAATCCAACCTAAATTATATATATTTGAATAAGGAAAATTTCCGATGTGTATATATAACAATTAATTTATACTGAAAGATAATACATAGCATATTTTCACTAGCGATGGTTAAATTTGTTTTTAATTAAAATAATAGTACTGATTGATTGCGTTATTGATTTTTAGACTGTAGGCTATCAGGCGCGATCCCAGAAATATTTTAAAAGAGGGCACAAGGTCAATAGGGTGCATATCATAATTAGGTCGCAAGGTCATATTAATAGCACATATATAATTATACTATAATACAACTATAATAGAAAAGGTGTATTCTTTCTTGAGGGGGGGGGGGGAACGTTCCTCTCAGGTCCCCTTGCGTCCGCCCCTGGCTAAGGAAGCTGTATAAGGAGGCTTGTTAGGTTAATATGTTAGCAGCTGTGGTTTGCACTATTATAATTGATTAATATATATCCAACCGCACGCACGCATATATATATTTATTGGAACAATTATTCGTTTATTTATTTAAATTGTTTATAATATTATTGTAATACCTTAAATTTAGAATTTATGAAATTTTAATACTTTTATATGGCTTCTATTTTTACAAGTAGGATTCTACAACAATCTTTTTATTTAAAAACGAAATCATAAAAAAACTATTTCTATTCTAATTATTCTTAATTTACATATGACTTAATACTTACCTTGGATTAGAAATCAATAAATTTCATTGAGTTAAAATGAAAAAGTAAATATTTGTAATTACTGACCAAATTTTGTAAAAAAAATAACTTGGACTAGCTTGATAGTTATTTATTGGGATGACCTCTTCTGTCTTTCATCCTTGTTTAAAAACTTCAAATAATAACAAACTGTAATTAATTAAGTCAGTGGGTGATTTAAAATAATTAGTTATTTTAATGAACTTTTATTAAATATTTATTTAACCTAACATTTTACTGTAATTTCTTTAAAACTAAGGTGAATTTTTGTTTAATTTAAAAAAATTATTTGTATAGAGATCATACGGTATAGAGGTATTAATTGTCATTAATACATAAGATGTCATATTCTATTTAATTTATTTTACAAAAACGATATTCTTTATAAAAATTATCCAAATGTTTTGTTATATTTAATTTGGTTCATTTATTTATTAAATTGGGTAATGTTTAGGTCTACTTTCATTTAATAAAAAACAATTTGTTCATATATAATTAATTTTTCTTATATTTCAAAATTATAAATCATAGTGATTTTTCCAAGTGAATTGCAACCCAAAATTTCTTTGAAATAGGATAAAAACAAGTTTTACATATGATTAAACTTTATTTTATTTTACAAACATAGATCCAAAGATTGCATTAAATATTATTAAATTTATAAAATGCTACTCCATTGTTTTTTTAATGTTTATTATTTATTTTCAATACTCCATTTAATGATTTTTAACCTATATAAAATACAAAAATGACTTACATACCTTACATTTATTACATACCTTGCATATCTTATTATAATATTTTTCTTAAAATAAATAATATATTACATAATACATATTCAGTTCATTTTAAATAAAATAATAAGTAACACTATTATAACAATTGCCCTCAAAATCATATATATATATAACAATAATATAATATTAACAATGTTTAAATTAGGCATAATAATTATTAATCACATTTTTTAGAAAGTAAAATCAAATAACACAAATTTTATATCAGAATTACATAGTATAGTATATTCACTTATATACCAACCTTGCTTTTAACAAAAATTAATATATCCAGCCAATTTTATTTTATAAAACTTTAACTTTGAATATAGCAAGCAACTTTTAACTGTCCTTTCAATCTTGTTATAACCAGATAAACAAATATTTATTTTTACAGATAGGCATAACATTAACTGATGCATGACAATCATTTTTGTTTCACAAATCAAATAAAAATCATAATTATATTTTTAATATATTTTTTTGTAAAAAATACTTTATTTTGCTCTTGATTATCTTAATTAATCTATAATTGAAGAAGTAAAACATATTCTATATATATTGTTTATTTATTAAATGATCTTCACATATAATTTTTATGTTTATTATAAAGCAATATCTTATTATCTGATATTTTACATACCTTTATATTTAAGAATTTTTTGCAAATATTGAGCAATATATCTTCTTTAAATTCCCATATTTCAAATCTGCATTTACATTATCTTAAAAATTTTATTTAATTTTATAAATTTACTTACAAAAAGAATATAATCTGTGTTTATATTTTTAAATTGTTTTAATCAAATTCACTTTTAAATTATAAATTTAAATTCTATATTCTATAATCTATGTTTTTATTGTACTATGTTATATGGATGAAATTTTATCAAAAGATAATACTATGCTATTCTACATTGTATTTTTAGCTATTTGAATTTTCTACTCTTAAGTGCAAGATCACCAAAATATTTATGATTTAGAGTATCAAATATAGTATTATTATATATATTTCAATGGATAGAAATTTTTTTATTATTAATTTATTAACATTTATTTTTAAAAATATTAGATTTTACAGATATTATTAAATTAGGCAATTAATGAATTCAAGGTCAATAAATTAAATATAATTTTGTTAATATATTGGTTTGCTTTGATGGTATTGTAGCATACATATTTATTATGAAAATGATTTGTTTAATATTTTTGAATAATGCAAAATATTTTTAATAAAATTAAATAATTATTCCCTTTTTTATAATTCTATTAGAATTATGTAAATTTATGATCAAAGTATAATCAATAAATTTATTTGATAGTATGTTTCATTTACAATATAGTTATATTATTACCAAGCCCATATTTTTGCTTTAGTAATAAAATAAAATATTATACATGTCAATTCTATAAATTTTTATATTAATTAACAATTTTATATATGTTTACTAATTAAAATTTAGTTGAAAATTAAATTTTATTTTATTTTAAATTTTAATTGTAATTGTAATATTGTTGAAATAAAATATAAATAAGTATTATAATTAAATATTACATTATTATTATTTAAAGTAAATTATTTGTTTAGAGAAATACTAATTTAAAGAAAGTATTAATTTTTGATATTTAGTTTTTTAATCAAGAGACATTGGAGAAACCATTTAGTATTTGCCTTTTACCAATGGTATTATCAAATCCAGATTTTCAAAAACAAATTCTGTATATATTTTCTTATGTATTGGCATCAAAGTGAAATAAATTTCAAAAGTATATTGTCATTTTGATCTGTAAAATATATGAATTGACATTTATTGATAAAAATGAAGAAATAAACTTTTTAAATGAATCATTGTATCGTTTATATAAAAAACTCACCAATAGATAACAAAAAGGAGTTGTTTAGAATTTATTAATACATTCTTATTTTATTTATTGTATTGGGAAGATAAAACTTTTTAGCATAAATTTTCAACAAATACTCTAGCTAAAAACTATACCTTTATTTAAAGGTATACTTTTTGATTTGCTTTTCTCTTGTATTATTATTATATAAGTATAAAACTAGCGTTTTATTTTGTCCATAAACAATGAACACTATATTCTATTACCATAACAAAAATAACAAATTGTTCCCTTATTCAATGAATTGTGTAAAAATATAAATCATAATTTACAATTTTAAAATTTTTTTCTTTATAATGGTTTAAAATACTATAACATGATTTTAATTTAATTATGGATTTAAATAATTAAAATAACTTGTTTTATGTATTTTCAGAACTTTTGTTTTAAATTCTGATGATTGCCTCCTTTTGCTGTTTTATTTTATCAACTATGTTTCCTTTTATAACGAATACAGACATTGGCATGACAATGTCGAACCATCGCAATTCACGAACAGAAAATTGGCGTGGTTCTGTAACTCGGGGATACATTCTTTCCGAAGATGGGGAAGAAGTGGTGATTAACCCTTGACAATTGTAATTGTTCTCGAGTACTCCAAAATGTTGTACCAGTCGAATTGTGTTACTTTTGCAGGAGATTTGGGGCTACAAGTATGATAGGCGCTTAGCAACCGTCACTTACATCGGCTTCATTCTGACACTGTTTCTGCTGCGACTGTTCTTTCACTGGTTCCCTCACTGGCTGATTATGGCCACCCATCGCAGAACCCTCCTGGAATCTGCGGAGAAAATATTAATCAAGGTTAATTCCTACTCCTTAGCTTTGATTTTATATTTGATTTGTACATTTAGTTAATGAATCAGTACGACAATGTACATCAAAAGTTAATTCAATTTGATCGATTAAAAGGTTGGTCAGGTCGTTTCATAAATCACGCTCCATTTTTATTGCATTAAAAAATAGTTTTTAGAGCCAATCTATCAATTCATAGATATTGTAAGCACACTAGAATATCAATTGTCATTATTGGGATATTAAATCGTTGAATAAACATTTTATAACAATAATTTGTTGGCAATATTTCACATAGATTAAAAGTTTGGTTTACCCAATAAAAAAATCTTGTGTCCAGAAACACAAAGTGCAATGAATTTAATATAGATTTTCTAGATTCAAGATGAGGATGAACGATTTTGTGAAACTAGACGTGTTCTTGCTGACAACCCAAAGCAACCGACAAGACAAATAGCTGGTCAAGTGACTGGCAGTGCCACATCTGTTTGAAGAATATTGAAGGACGCAAAGTTTCACCACAACAGGCTTAGTAGTATTCATAAACTAGAAGAAGATATGACCGCAGAATCCAGTTGTGTGAATGGTTCAGTCAATGGAACTTGGCAATCCTGAAGTTACTAGATTGGTTTAATTTATAGAGACGCGCCAATATTTAAAAGATATGCTTGTTGAAGCGAAATAGTTTATCAAATAACCGGAACGAATTGAGGGTCTTGAAAAAGAAAACTTAAATGGTCTCCTCAAAACAACGACATATTTAGAAATGTGTTTATTTATGTTTTAGTTTGAGCAAAAATGTTGGATTTGATAAAATCATATTTATTTTACTATCAACATATTGAGTTGTATTTTGGGTGCTTTCAGGACCGCTATAACCGTATCACCGTGCATACGATCAAACTCACCACGATCGACGGATGCCGGTGAGTTTATAAAAAACAAATCTACTTATTTCGAAATGCGTAGTTGAATAAAATAATTGGCTAATTTTTTAATGTCTTTCTATTTGTTGCTACAAAACAATTAGTATGCAAAAGTTTTTTTGTTTTTTCATTTTTTAAATAATTTATTGAAAATAAATTTTAATCAATAATTAAAAAATGAATTATGAAAACCTGAATTTTATTTGCTATTGAGCAGAACTTATATATAATGTCTGCCTATTTATATCTATTTTTATAGATTATTTTTTTAAATAACTTGTATCGGTATCATGGTTCGGGACTGTTCTGTTTTATGAATTTAAATTTTGAATATATAGATAAATCTGTTTGTGTGGAATTACATTTGAAAATGACCGCTGCCTTACTTCAGATAACAAATGGACTATGTTCGTGTGTATCTTTTATGTTATGTAAATATTATATCTCATCGGACGATTAAAATAAATAAAAACATAAAAGTAAATAAAATAGCGTATATTACTTTATTGCACTGATATCTTCTGTTCAGATTTTTCTAAAAAGTTATTTTAAAACAGAACTTAACTTTAACGTTTTTAACATTGACAGAATTGCTGCATTCAGTCGATTTGAACACCCTATCACCGAAGTCTTTGGCCTTCACTACAATCCGCACAAGGACTCCATGATCCCATATAAAGTGGCCAATGTAAGGATTCGTTACATATTTGTTACAAATTAATGACTTAAAGGCCTGGATGTTCTATGCTTTTTTAAATATATACTCTTTGTTTTGCAGGACAGAAATGTTATTAGATTTTTCTTCTGTAAGAAGTTGAAGTATATCTGGGATGTGGAGACCAGGCAGTTTTCTCTAATGAGGCAAGGAATCACTGTTGTCACTGAGATTAGGCAGTTAATATTGAGCAGTTTGTTTTACCCGATATGTGTATGATTTTGTCTCCAGGGGTTGGGAAGAAGGGTTATGCTCAAAATTTCACGAAGCAAAACCGATGACTGATAATATGGTGCACCGCCAACGCGGAATGTTTGGCGAAAATCTTATAATAGTCCCCGTCACGCCTATACTACGTCTCCTGCTTAACGAGGTGAGATCCTCTACTGTATTGACATTATCTGCCTCATTACAAGGCATAATTGTGTCCGCTTTCAATTCCAAAATATAAAAGTATTGTCAAGGTTAAACGTGTTTATTAATTCGAATAAAAATACACCCTTTTATTAAATACAATTTGCATAGACAGTTTTATTAATTTACAAATATTCTTGTTTGAAGTGAATTACATAATTTTAAAAATTATATTAATTTTAATGTTAAAAACCTCAACTTTATTTTTGCAAAATGACACATCCAGACAATACTTAAATATCCTCCATGACCCATCCAGACAATACTTAAATATCCTCCATGACACATCC
>JAUZNC010015005.1:12807-28153 GCA_034780395.1 Vannuccia rotundouncinata | reverse complement strand
TCAAATGTAAAATTTCAATGCTGTAATGTTTAAAATAAAATGTTACTCTTGAACCATACATGAATAATTGCAAAATCGTCCGAAATTAGCCCACCGTACCTTATAGACTATAATGCTGCCTGTTTTTCATTAGCCAATCAAAATATTTCAATTTAGTACATATGTTTATCAGCTAATTCTTCTTGATCAGGTCAAATTTCTATCCTCATTTATACAGTATTTGACCAGTGGTTTTGAGGCTAAGATATTTGATACTCATCTAGCAATCTGTGTAAATAATTTCATAAGCATTTAGATTAAAACTATTTTTAGAAACTAATTCATAATATATATATATATGGGTTGGTAACTATAAATGAATTCTGATTAATCTGAAATTGGTCCAACCAAACAGGAATTAATATTTGGTCAGACTGATTGCAGTTGTTTGACCAAATGTAAATCTCAAAACTATACTTTACCTAAGCTTTATATGCAAAGAAATAAATGATATTGAATGTATTTATTATATGAAAAACTCATACAACATTAAAATCCAATTGTAAAATATTCTTGTTTGGTCAGACAAAATAAGAATATGTAATTATTATATATAATATCTATAAGTTATATGGATGTTAAACTAGTTATTTAATTTATTCCTGTTCAGTCTAACCAATTCTGGATTGGTATTTGGATTTAGGAAAAGTTTAATGTTATTGTTGCATTAGCAAATAAATATGTTTTAATAAAAATATATTATGAAAAATATAAACAATTTCCTAAAAATAATTGATATTACATTTAAAATCTTTTGTGTTAATAAATGTAATAATAAATTGAAAAAATACAAAAATGTTAAGACTTTTTAATTTAAAATATGCTCAAAATTATTATAATATAACCAGGTACCCATATAATTATATAGGTAAAATTGTATTATACTAAAATTGAAATATCATTCTGTGATAAAAAAGAGCATTTATTATCATTCATATTATTAAATGTTGGCTGTTTATTGGAATAAACAATTTTATTAACAATAATATATTTATAGTAAAGGCTCTTATATAATATAATAGTACATATATTTTATCTATGTATATTTTTTTTAGTAGACAAATCTTTAAATTTAATTTTATTGTTGCATTAGCAAAAATCTTTTAATAAAAAAATATTATGAAAAATATAAACAATTTCATTAAAAAAGAATTAATATTACATTTAAAATCTTTTGTGGTAATAAATGTAATAATAAATTGAAAAAAATACTAAAATAATTAGACTTTTTAAAATTTAAAATGAAATTGTTATATTATAGAGAAAATGTGCTCAAATTAATATTAAAAATTTGATAAAGTTACTTCATTATGTGTGAACATTATATAAAAAGGTAAGTTTATAGCTTTTATAATTTGAATGTAGGAAATAAGTCTAATTTGAAAATTTTCCAGAATTACCCCACCTTATTTATAATTTTTATGGCTGTTATAAATGAGATCTTGTCCATAACAAGCCCATTTTTATATAAAACCAGATAGAAATGGCCAAAATCTCATCCAAGACAATGCCATGGAAAAAATTGATGACCCTATTCAAAGAATTTTAATATTAATCACAATTAATAAAAATATTGCAAAATTATAATTAATTTAAACAATAGACACAATATATCTTACTTCTAATTTAGCATTATTTTCAAAAATAGTTTGAGCTTTTTGAGTAATTTGTGCAAATGATGAACTAAGTTGGCACATTTTTTGTCTCCCATCATATGTTATTTCTGCTTGATCGGGATCAATTTCACCTAAAAGTAAATCAATATCTACAAAGGTTTTATCAAATTCTTTTTCAAGAAGATCAAGCCAACGAAATGCGTTTGATGCGGTCGCCATAACTCTTCAATACAATAACTAAAACGAAATACGAAAAAATATTTTACTATATGTATTAAAATAAAATGACATTTAGAGGGATATTAATTATGTTTTTATTATTTTCAAACATTTATGGTTTTACAGACACTGTGTCCAATAAACTATCTTACATAATATAATATGTTTATTTTTATAATACTTTAAAATTATATTTTTTCCATGTGTTTTAAATTATATTAAAATAGTGAAATTATATTTCAATCTATATTTTTTTGGTTGAGCACTATTTATTAAAAAAAGTTTACAGTTGATTATTTAAAATTAGTAGAACAAACAAATAAAATATTATATATATTTTTAATAGAAAAAAACACAAAACTTTTATAAATCAAATCTTTTTAAATATTGGATAGTTTAATTATGATTGATTAATGAGAAATAGAAAGAGATTTTTTAAAAAAAATTTCTTATGAAAAAATAACTAAAATAAATAGTGCATAGCTTATATCCGTTTGATCATTTATGCCTTTTTGAATTAAGTAAATATTTAAATGTATGACTGTAAAATGATTTTGAATCGTAAAAAATAAAGATTGAAGATTAAATACAAAATCAAATAACTCAAAAATTCATTCAATAGGTTGGTTAAATTCTTCATGTACGATGTTACCTAAATTTTGAAATGAATTTCAAATTAAGATTAAGTTTTAATATGTGAAATAATTCCTTTTGAAATAATGAGACGACTTAAATCATCCTGTTGAGAAATGCTTCTAAAATGTTGTATTACACATTGTTATTAAGAGGCCATTCCTATATGACGTCTAAGAGGCCATTCCTATATGACGTCATCCAACAGGTGTGGGTTTTTTAGTTGTTTACGCCTGATTATTGGTGAGGGTGTCTGCCCCATATGCTTACATCATCATGATATGATTTTTGTCTATAAAAGAACATTTTATGAAGCTTTATAGGTTTCTTATTCAGCTAGTATAAAAATTTCCAATACTTTGTCATTTATTCTATGATTCCGAATTGTCTATAAATTATTTATACTAATGTACACTTTAAATACAATTGAAATATACATATGGCAAAGAGAACTTATAATTTATGTGTGAAATAAAATACAAAGAGGGTTTGACAGATTTGGAGTGGCTCAATGAGGAAAAAGTTGATGTGAATGGAATAGAGATTCCGGAGACACAGTACACTTCCCGAGGAACACCCGTATACTTGGTTAATTATTGATTAACTTTTTACACATATTGGGGCAGTTCAAAAATGACGTCACGCAAATTTGGACCATATTTTACCCCTCCCCCTTGTCTCACGCTTTGTCACAAATTAGGAAATCGCCTTCAGAAAAGACGTCATGTTAAGTTCTACCCTCTCCCTTCATACACACTTAACGATATAAATTTACGGCGTTTCATATTAATCTAACTAACATATATATACGTACTATATATATATATATCTATATAGTATACCTACAAAAAATTTAATAATGAAATAAAAATGTTGTTAACAAATAGGTGTGTATACCTGCCTATTGCATACAATTATTACTATAAAAATCTATTCAGCAGGATACATTTTAAAAATAATTAAAACACAGTTTATAATATACAACGGATTATTGGTCGACTAACAGATCAACCAATAATCTGTTCCTACAAAACTCTGAATTATACAGGGTCATTATATGTAATTACTAAAAAAAGGAGGCACTGTAAAATAGAACAGTATAAGATCATACTTATTAATTATGCTTTCATTATAAAAAGCTTAAAATTACACAAGGTTATTATTAGAAAAATAGGTATAAAATACATCTGCGTGTGATATATGTTTTGTGACGTCAAAATTTTGGAAACCCCCGCAACCCCTCCATCACGCTTTGTCACGAATTTATCACCCCCCTCCCCTAATCAGCGTGACCTCCTTTTTGAACAGCCCCATAATGTATGTACAATATAGTTATTATGCCATTTTATTGTTAATATCCTTGTATAATTATTTAACGTAAAGGGCCAGGGTGTCATCAGAAATAATTCGTAATTATTTTACTGAGGGGGTATAGAGAAAATTATTTCGGGGTGGGGAGTACAAATTATAAGAATCTTGTTAAAAATGATGACGTAATATATGAATGGCCCCTAATAATAGAATTTTTTGTTCCTATAAATAAAGTTTTTTACGAATATTTGAATTTTTTACTTTTTGTACTCCTAAATGTCTATTGCATATTTTCCTTAAATAATTAAATCATACTTTCAAATTTGCGATTTTTTTATTTTTATGTGTTTAATACTCATAGATATACTATATTTGTTTGAATAGACCCATATAAATCAAAATTTTTCTATTTCTATGATTAGACCTATATAAGTAGATATATAATAAAGTAGCTTGATATATACTTAATATCTCCGGTTTTACTAAAAAACTTAAATTAAAAAATAAACGAGAATTTAGTTATTAGTTTGTTTTAGATAAACAACTTGCGCGAAACATAAATAAATAACTAATTTTTTGTCTGCAATTGTATTGCGATATATTTGATCTTGAAATTTTAAGGTCACTTATTTTTACATATTTGCATCATCAGGTTTAATTATCGTCGTGATATATCTGTAAAAATTGGCTATTATCCATATTCAATATATGCATATATCGCTTTATTTTATATTAGTTTATTTTCAACTGTAAAATTAAAATATGTCATCATTTACAAAAGGGAATATTTCAAATTCATTTCACGAGGACAAATTGCCAAATACGGAAGACCACAAACTTTCAAGTTTAGCTGCTAACTACAGTCACAGGTATTGTCATGTTTTTTAATGAGTGTAATTGTTTGGATTAGCCTAATATTTTCATGTTTTTTATACACCAATGTATCTTAGATCCCACCCAAAAGATAGACACATTCTCTACTGACAATTTCCCTGCACAAATTCTCCCTTTAAAAAAATCCCCCTCCATCCTCTGACAATATCCCCCTTGAAACAAAATGTCAGTTTAGATACAAAAAATTTACTAACAACAGTCATATATAAGTTAAGTATATGTATATATAAATAAATTGTTGCTTCAGACAAATGGAATGTCATATTTCCTGAAAATTTTGTTTTATAATTTTATTTTAGTTCTTTAAATCTTCTAAAATATACCTAGTATATAATTATGTGTAAAACTTATTGATTATATAATTTATTAGTAAAAAGCCTTTTCTGAAGGTGAATTTTATCCAAAAGGGATTTTGTCATAAAATTTTTGACTATTTGATATTTTTTAATGAGCCTTTAAAAACCCTTAAATAAAAAAAAATATACAAATATTTATAAATTATATAATAGACTACTTCATACTTCATTCAATATTGTGATATATGTGTAACAAAACAATATTATAATTATTCCTTAAATTTTTATAATTGACCTTTGAATATCCCTTGAAATTAAACTTTTAAAAAGCATGAAAACCTTCAAAGTTACATTTTTCTCAATAGTTTCATATGTAAAATCAATATATGGTAGAAATAAGGGAGGTGTTAGTATTTTCCATCCAATTCATTTGATGTATATATTTATAATATTGAATGCCAATAATTAAAATTTAAAATAAATTAATATAAGCTATAAACTACATTTTTTTAAACCAATTTAATTTAAAGTGAAAACTAAGATTGAATTAAGTAAAATCTAGAAAAGGGTATTGAACTTAAAAAAATCATGAATAATTTTTATAAGATTCATTTAAAAAAAAATATTTTAATATTGTTTATATGGACATATCGGATAAAATATTTCAATATTAATGGGACATATTATTATTTGTCCATGGTATGAGGACTATAATAAATATATAATCAAAACAAAATGTAAAACTTTTCATGACATTAATTAGCTATATGATAAACATATCACATTGGGGAGTTTTAAACCATGTTTGGAGAATCTATAATTTTTGTTTTAAAAATGAGCTTGAGAACTTATTCATGTTTAAAATTTAATTCTGATTTTTTTTGAGGTTTGCCTTTATACTATTTGTTGTCCTCATAATATTCACAAATTATATACAGTCAAGTTAATCTGGGCTGAATTGTCTTTTAAATATTTCACTCTTTAGGCCTGGCAGCAATTTTCATTCCACTATTCACTATATGTACATGTCCTTAACACTTCTGGAAATCCAGGAAAAGTCAGAAATTTTAAAGAGTCTTGAAAACATTGAATAGTCAGGGAAATTTTTTAAAAGGTCTGGAAAAGTCAGGGAATTTTGTTTCACTATATCAAAAAAAATCTTTACTGTTTTACTTATTGATATATTAACTTATTATATATTATATAAATATATATTTTTTTATTTTTAATAAATATTTTTACATATTATCTACTTTACAAAAAAATCCATATCAAGGTCTGAAATATTTTTGAAAATATCTGGAAAATCTGGAAAAGTCTGATTTTTTTGGGAAAATTGTGTAGGAATTGTGTATGTTCTATATAGTGGAAACACAACCATTAATTAAGTTATAGAGATTTTACTGTATTAAATATTTGTTGCAATTAATGTATCTCTTTAATGAACTATAATTGTTTAATATATGTATATTAAAATAGTGTTAAAGCTTATTTATAATTATTCATCCATCAAATAGCTGAACAGTCTAAAAATTTCACCAAACCAAAAAAACTATTAGGTGCTTATGTGATACAAGATATGTTTTTGATATCTTTTCTGTTTAAGTTTGTAAAGTATATAATAATTATGTTTTTTGTTAATTATTTTTTAGTGTTTAAAAAGTAGGAAATGTGTTTTAAAAATTACTTTTCTGGCTATATTCTGATAATAATGTTTTTTATATTTTTGAAATGAATTTTATCTGGACACTGTTTTTTTGTTCATTTATAAAATGCTAAATTTCGTGTATTTTATATAAAAATATTTAATTATAATACTGGATGTATGTGGATTTAAATAAAGCACATTTTAACAAAACATTTGGACACCTGATTAGTTTGATTATCAGGACATACTAACTTTAAAATCAATTTTGTCATGTTTTAACTTGTAATAAAGTTTATAAAAATGATTTACTTAACTCTTGAATATTCTTCTTTTTTCACTTTTTCATTTTTCCTGAATATAAAAAATTATGATTGTAAAAAATTGTAATGCATAATTTTTATTTATTACTAATTATTTTAATAAACTATTATAGAAATATTACATTCTTGGGAATAAATTATATATATATATATACATATATAATATTTTAAGTTACAAAAAAAATTTCAATATGAAACTACCTCCTTTGTGTTTCTTTGCTTACTCATAATTAATGATGTATGACTCTTTCAAAGGTTTTGCAGTATAAACCACAAATGGCAAAATCAACAAAGGTATGCATATATGGATATATAGGTACAAGTAGTATTTTTAAAATTGATTATTAATGATATTTCTCCATTGTATATTTTTTTAGTTGTACCATGAATTTATTTGATTTTAATATATGAAATTGTTAAAAAACATTTTATTATTGTTAATAAATTAAACAACTTCACTTACTACTTTAAAAAAATCATAATATGAGGGAAAGTTTGTTTCATTTATTTATTTATTTTTTTGATGTAATAAATAACTTGTTTGAATTGTTTTGGTCCTGTCAAAACATTTATTAGATACTAAGTGCTATGAATTTGAATGAATTATCAGAATGCATGTCTGCTTGCAACTATGGTAGACTGTCTATTTTCATAATTGGGTGACACTTATATTGTTGCTCTGAGGATTGTAATCTATTATTTTGAATTTATTTGAAATTGGTTTAATATATATTTTGGTAGTGAGCATTTGTCAAATGTAAAGGTGTTGTTAACTAAATAAAATGGTTTAAATGTGGAAGAATAAATACAGTATTCTACAATTGAGTCGCCACCAAGAATCCACCCCGAAATTTGAATTAGCAGGTTTATGACTAGTAAATTCATTTTGAATAAAATTGTGATTTAATAAAGTAAATATTTCAGTAAACAAGTATTAAATCAAATGTTTTGAGTGGCTTCTTCAGTAGACATATAATTATATATTTATAATTATTTATCGACTGTTTTTATTTGAAATCTAGTTAATAACTTTTTATTTATTTGAAAATATTTAATTTCTGTTTGTGATCGCTAGTTATCGGCAGAAGAGACGGGTTCAATATGTCCTCTATGCTCACCTCATCGTCTGGGCTTTGGTTTTCCTCCGCCTACTCCCGCAATTTGCTCACTTCTTCGGAATTGAATTGGAATTTTTGACAGGAGAGGTCAGCAGCTATATTATTATTGGTTATCTGTAGAAGTATTAAAAATTAAATCTATTTGAATTTAAACATCCAAGTATAAATTTATGTATTTTATACTTTACCATAATATGTGATTGAAATTTGAAAATATAATTTCTTTATAGTAAGAAATAATTTTGTTTTCGTTGTACATTGATTTAATGTTTGATAAAAAATCGGTTCTTTTAAAACAAAAATGGTGTCCAATTTATTTCTATTAATTCATTTTGTTTTTATTATTAATGTAAGATTTAAAAAATAATACATAATCCCTTTAAATATGCCATTGTCTAACGTTACATAATTGCATAGTACAGTTACCAAACATTTCAAAAAATTTGCGCAGCATTTTAATTATGAAACTTTATTTGGATTTGAATATAGTCCATTTACATTTAATAATACAATTATAAAAAATGAAGGGCTTATTTTACAGCTGATTGTGATTAAAATATATTAATTAATTATTGTTTAAAGTCCAGAGATTTATTGAATTTTGAAAAGATTTTTCGGATTTGGTTGTTAGATGCGATATTTGTGATTAGTATATCTGATGTTTTTGTTACATTTTATTACACACATAATATATCGATTTTAGATGCATTCCAAGTGATAAAACGTAACATTTTCTGTGCTTTCAAATTAAACGCGTAGCCACACCACCCGTTCCCTTTTGAAGGGTCTTTCTCATGCCTGTGTCTCTCATCTGCAGCTTTCTCTTCCTCCAATTCAATCGTGGGAGATCACTTGGATGGTGGTCAGTCTTCCAGCTCCTTTGCTGGGCCTGGCCTCCTTTCAGCGCAATGAAATCATCCTCCTACGTGGGGCCATGATCGTAGCCCTGCTGGGAGGTTACCTTCCTGTTTTCTGGGGAGTGATGTCCCAGTTGTGGGAACTCGCAGACTTCTACCAGACGAGAACCTCGGAATACTCGCTGTTTGGTGTTCCCCTTGTGGTTATATGGTACGTCCAGTTCACGGCCTGCATTCAGATTCATGGCTTTACAATATTCTTTGGACTTCAACTAGTCAAAATTTGGCGAGCTTTCAAGAAAGAGAATTAAAATTAGGCCATGACCGTGGAACAGTTGGCTTTATGTAAATACAAATTGTTTAATTCTCATATGTATGTTTCACTGTTTGTAAAGCACGATGTGTTTTATTATTATTTAAGGAAACAATTTAATAACTAATATTCATCCTTTTGTGGTACTTTATAATCCTAATCTTCCATTCATTGTGTTCAATGGTTAAACTATTTTATGTACATATTAAAACTAGAATTGTCTTTAACCACATTTATACCCATTTTACTTGATGCGATTAATAACAAATTCTTAATTCGGAAATAATATCTTCAACTCATACATTTTTATTATAATGTATATTTCTTTTTATTTAATTAGTACCTTTTAATATGCTACTCTAGTATACTACTGTTTACAACACTTCTTTCTTTACACGTTAACTTTGTTAATATCTTTTTGACATTTAGAACTTTTAAATGTACAACTCAATTTGTCTTTCAGTTTGGTGATTTGGCTTTTCTTTGACTTTATTATTTTCTTTCTTTGTTTATTAATATTTTGTTGTGTTTTACATATTGTCTTCTATTGAACTTACCATGTATTGCTTTGCTTGAAATATACTTTGTAAATGGTTTCCTTGTTAATTAATTTTTTTTTGATTTATTAAAAACTAAAAATTCAAGATTTTGATCAGATTAATTAAGAATTATTAATTACAATTAATTTATATTTTAGATCTCAGAATTCTCGATATTTAAATTTTTAGCTGAGGATATGAATAACAGGGAAAAAATCATTCCATGTCACACATGACGTTCGAAGTTCCAAAAATTAATTGTTTTGGAAAAATAGTTATAAAGGGAAAGATTTAAATTTTGTATACTATTCCACACTCACAGGTAATATTTATAAATGAAATAATAATGAATTCATACAAATTATTCTATATTATTGCTTCGTCTATAATTTGTAAGCGGAAAAACTATCGTGTGTTGGCTAAAACCTTCTTAATTAAATGGCAATATCGCACATGTATCGTGATATTTAATTATTGCGACACCCCAGAACGTCGATATTAGTTTATTCACTAAGAAAATATGCAGTATAGTACATTTTCCTGTTAGATATTTATTATATTATTGTAGCGTTTACCCTAAAGACATTTAATAATGCCCTTTTAAGATATACCATATTGTATCGATTGTGTGGATAAACAGGTGCAATTTGCAATGCGTGATGGTTTATGTGAAGTACCAATTTGTTAGACGATTTGGGGAGGTTATATATATTTTATCTTCTAATTTTTCTATCAGCAGCAATTATTAACTTAATTATAATTTTTGAATAAACAATTGAATTATATACATAAATTAAGCAGATGACTGACTCCCTTTATTCAATATATAAATATTTTTAGCAGTGAATGACGACAGAGTTTAAACAGAATGACTGGTTTTACCTGTCGGCTTTAGAACGCTGAATGACGGCATAATTGAGCAAAAATGACGGGCTTTTAGACTTCTGTATGAGAAAGGTATCAGATATCCGAGTATATTTCCCATAATTTTTGATGAACTCTGTCATCATTTTTTAAAATATAAAATCACAAGTTTAATTTTTTTTGCGTACCAAATTTTTGTCTTTATTATATGTTAACTTTTTATTTATTCTTGAAAGCCATTTGATTAACGGTGAATTCTGCATTGTTAGATAAAATGATATTAACACATTATTGATTTTGACTTTTAGTTAGAGAACATTTTATTGGACATGTTTTATAAAATTAAAGAATCAATTATTTAATTTTGCAGTTTATGGAATACTCAATTCAGGGGAACATAATAACATTAATTTCGATACATCACACTCCTTTTATTATTTAAATTTGAGTGTATACGATGAATGTCTGAGAATTTACAAATGTTGCTCATATACTTTAGGAAATTAGACTGTGCATCTTAATTCCCAAAAGATTTAAGTTCCATGGATTTGAGTATAGAGAATATTTTTAGTATGAAATTGTTCCAGAATGATTTTTGTCATTAAATTTTAATTATTTTGTGTTTGCTGCTAATATTCATGTTGTGTTCATGTTGTGTTTGATAATTGTGAATTTTTCCACGAGTGAGAAGGAGAATTTTTACTCCAAGGGTTGAAATTTAGCTCTTGAGGTCAAGAAAGCACATTACAATATTAAAAAGGTAAATGTATCTGTATTGTATACTGAATTTGAAAATAGTTCTTAAAGTGATATATCTAAACTGTTCAAATGAGAATTTTTATGAAAACAGCATTTTAAACCAAATTGTCAATTACTTTTTGTCAATGTGTTATCTATACAATCTAAATTCTTTGCAACATTTACAAAATCTACTTAATACAAGCGAAAATTAAGACAATTATTATATATAAAAATCATTCCTTATAGATTTTCATATATGGGTGAACAATGATATTTTTAAATGTTAATCAGCTTATTTTACCAAATAATTATTAATATGTATATATAGTTATGTATATGGTTTTATGCTTTATTTTTATCAACTTTGTATATATTTATGTTTTTGACATAATTATATTATAACAATTAAAGTGTCTATTTATACTTTTTAATATTTAAATCATGTCTCTATCTATTTCCAGTTAGTAAAATATAATTTCTAGAATTATTCAATGATTCAACTTGATCGCTTAATTCCATAGGAGGTGAGTCCATCAGGTCGAGACAGATGTTTTTAACTTTCCTCGAAATGATGGTTGAAACTGATTTACATCACCCGTACAAGCTAATGAATAGTAGTCTGAATACTGTGCTGTTTATCCAATAGTTTTAGTAAATATACACATATGACTTGGTGTCATTTATAATCTAAAAGCTACTTTGAAGAATTCATCTTAGTGATCGCTCTATATATTATGCGGTAGAACTATTTACACTAGTTAAAAGTATTTTTGCCATCTGTATTTCCAGTTGTTCGTATCTTCCACCTATACAAGCGTGTTGAACTCCTATCTGTACGAGAAATCATCACATTAAGTATATCAATGCAGACGTATTTCTACTGATGGGAGACACTTTTTTTCCAGAAATCTCGACATTGATCGGGAGGGGTCAGTGTTACATGCATCAACCATCCTGTATATAAGTTGGGGAATGGCTCAAGAATTTCTTTTCGTTTTGGTTTATAGAATGGAGTAGAGAAAAAGAGATCTTCGTTATATCTAAGGATTAAAAACCACGTACATAAATAAGCGAGTGTTAAACCTGCGGGTGACATTGTCTAACATATACGGAGAATATTTACTTATAGTTTCAAATTGGAAACATATTTAGAAAATTGTATTAGTTAACTTATTTATTATACAAATATTAAAGAACATACATTCCGGTTCAGGTGTTCAGTTGTTATTTTTGAAAGGACACATTTTATTTTAATATACTACTTTTAAGAAAAGTTTTCATTTCAGGGCATGTAAAACTAACGAAACTGACGAAAACCTGTCTAAGACGAAGTTATTGCATTTAGAAATATGTTAATGGAAACAAAATGGTCTTATCAAACAATCTTAACAAAATTATCAAACAATGTTGTCAATATTATCAAAACAATATTAGCATAATTTTCAAACAATGTTAGCAATATAAATAAACAAAATTCACGAACGATGTTTGCAATTACCAGCAATAAGCATATTCCTACGTACATTTAGGTCATTGGATATTGGAAAACTTTATCACAATTATTATCACAATTGTACATTTAGTACATTTTGTTCTAAGATTAATACTTAATTATGCATTGAACATTGAATTCAATTATAGAACAATTTTTTAATTAATTTTAACTAGAAATTGCCAATGCCTATTATCGGTTCGCATTAATCAATTGTAATACAGAAATAATAATTAGAAATAATTGAAGCTAATAGGTTTCTTTTGATTATCAATTTTCCTTTTAATATTGATTCAAGTTCCAGTTCAAAAGAAAAAGAATAATTATTTTTAATAGATTAAAAGGTATTATATTTAAAGACCACTATCCATTTATGAGTAGTGTGACAATATTTTAATGAAACATTTAGGAAGGAATAATTATATTATATAAATAAATGAATTTCAAATCAAAATTTATAATATTAGTTTCGTCTTAAATAGCAAAATCATGAGATTTCGATTGAAAATTAATTTTTATTTATTTATCAAGCACTTCATTTTACTAAAATTAGTTAAATTCACTGTTAGTCAATAAATTAATTGATCGTCTTTTATATTAATATTAATTTTCATATAATTAAAATGTCTATTAAATAGTGGAATAGACATTGTGACATCTTTTAAAATAAAAAATTAAAGTATATACCTATTCATAATTTAATCGATTTATTGAAATTAAAGCAGTTAATTATGGGGACAGTTGTAAAGGTTATATAGAAGATTATTTAGGTAATAACAAATAAGAAACATTTCCCCCTTTCTTATTTAAAAGTATTGATTATTTGATAAGGTATTATTTACGTGATTAGAATATAAATTTAGGGGGTTGTTTATTTAAAACTATTAACAACAAAAGATCTATTTAATAAAAAATAGCGCACGAAAATTATAAGATAATAATACAAAACGATTTCCCTTGTGAACTAGCGTTAACAAAAGGAAACTATTAAATTAATTTTCACATAATTAATGATCGAGGTAAACATTGAGAACTAAGAAACTCTTGCAACTAAAAGTTTATTTTAATCAACGATATTTGTTTTGAGATAAAAATTTATAAATTAAAGAATCTTTTATTCTAAAATCATCGAAAATAAGGTTAAATTTAGGTTTCAAATATTTGAAATAATGAAATATTAATAATTTGAAAACCCAGTTAGATATAATATTACACTTTTAATATAATATTTCGACAATAAAATTTTTAATCTGTTAATCAGGCAAACTACGATTTTAATGTTTTCATATTCGTACAAAGATTATTTTTACATTTTACAGTATTTTATCAAAATAAAAAGCTTTTCCAGTATATTTAAATCATTATTATATAATTAATTTAGTCAAATTTTATTTTTAATTAATAATAATAATGTAAAACGTCAGCATTAATTTTATCCATTGATAGAAATACAGAAACCATATTTTTTAAAAATTTAAATATCATACTTATAATATTAAACAACAACATATTATATTAGGTACATTATTCTTCATAAATGTAAATACATATTTTAATCATTTCCTTTTTTAATTAATACCATTTGGAAGATGACAATCACTGTCTCGTTAAATGAAATAAGAATTTATAATATTATGTCTACCGAAGGTTCTGTGCACAATGAAATAGAAAGCAATAAGAAATATGACAAAAAGGAACATCGACACTAATCCAAATGTTTATCATTATTTTTATCCTTTCTAAATTTGTTTACATAATATGATATCTATTAGATGAAGGGGACGTCTTAAACACCTTTCTAAGGCGAAAATATTTAAATAGACGATAAAAACCTTTACATAATACAATTTTAATTTGGGAGAAAGCTGAAGGTTGAAATCTTAAGAACCTCAGTCATAATCGTTCGTTATTTTATTGTAAGAAAGAATTTTTTTCTACATTATGATTATAACAGTGAAGCCTAACTTGAATATATATTTATAATTTCCTGTTTTTTGTATAGTTAAAATTTATTTAATAACAATTTGTTATAACGAAAAAAATTATAATTAACATAATATGCACTCATAATCCTTTGAAAGTAAATGTATATCATATTTGAAAGAGTTATAACACAATATTAAATATTTAAACTATAATCATATAATAATTAATGAAGGGTGTCCCAAAAGCTTTGAGACATTTTTAATTCCAATACATATATAGAGGCCGAAGTGGTTAAAAGTAAGATAAAGGATATATTTTCAAGGTTTAAACTGTTAAAGGTAGAGCAAATCAAGCTCGTCAAATAAAATGTTGAGATAATCAAGCTCGTCACATAAAATGTTGAGATAATCAAGCTCGTCACATAAAATGTTGAGATAATCAAGCTCGTCACATAAAATGTTGAGATAATCAAGCTCGTCACATAAAATGTTGAGATAATCAAGCTCGTCACATAAAATGT
>JAUZNC010015005.1:0-12707 GCA_034780395.1 Vannuccia rotundouncinata | reverse complement strand
AATGTTGAGATAATCAAGCTCGTCACATAAAATGTTGAGATAATCAAGCTCGTCACATAAAATGTTGAGATAATCAAACTCGTCACATAAAATGTTGAGATAATCAAGCTCGTCACATAAAAGTTTTCTTGTACTGAACGCCTTCGAATGACATAAATAACAAAAATTAAGAAATGGTAAATAAATGATGGTTTCTATTTTAAATTTTAAATTTTAAATTCGAAATTTCTTTTTTAACTGCTACAAAGCTGCATTCCATGTAACATCATTGTCAAAATAGAAGAACATGTGTATTTAGATTTGATCTAGTATAGTTATTTGTAACAATGTTTATAAAACTTACATGTCATTTTAAAAATAACAAACACCCGCATTAATTAGAGAATAAATTAAATTACATGCTAATCTTGTATTATTAGCGGAAATTGACTTTATAAATTTTCCTTATTTTGCTTATGATGTTGAAAATTACTTTTCATTTATTTTAAATGTAATGTTATAATTAAAGTTTAAATGCCTTGAAATTCAATTTTGACATAATCAGTGACTTTAACACCGCACACAGTAAGTACATACAAAGGAATAAAATAATGGATGAAAAGTTGTATTATTTAAATGTGGTTTAATACTTGATGCCTGTCTATAGATGCCTGTAGGAGTCAAAACTACACATTAAAAAATAATAGTTTAGATTTTCTCTCATGTATATTCGTAATATGCCTACATATTTTAATGATTAGCATTGCAAGGTTACTTTACGTTTCATTTCCAGTGTTTACACCGTCAATACGAAAAAAGGGATTAGAAGGAAGCTTCTCTAATTAGTGGATCATATTACTTTGGAGATATCTGGAAAGACGAGAGAGTATAAGATAAGCTTACAAGTAGAGACACTAATTAAAAAACATAAACCCAGTCATTTGTACATTTATGTTACAATATATAATATAAAGATAATAAAAGTACACATTACAGAGTCGAACGATATTTACAATATAATGAATTATATATTTTTTCTCCAAATCTTATACTTTCTGTCCATTTTGTAACTTCGACAAAATTGGAATGACATTTATATTTTGTTGGGAGGGGGGGGGGAGGGGTGGCAAATCTTCCCGCGCTCTTTCTTTTGTTTTTACTGGCGTTTTTTTAAATAAAAGAGGCAGCGACATGATGTCTTTCACTGATTTTTTTTATTATTGTTATGTTCCGCAACTTTTAAAACCATATTTGGAAATTTCCAAAGAAGATTCTAGATTTAGTAAACATATTTGTATTTTTTGAAAATAATTTTAAATACCGAAATTCAGAATAATAAAAACATAAAAATTTAATTTTTTAGATTTTTGAACTAGAAATAAAAAAATAAAAAGGATTTATCAATTGGAGTATACACTAGTGTCAAATACTTTACTTAATCGATGCGGAACACATTTTACGACTGAAGAAAAGACAAATTCAATATTTTTGAACTATCTTAAAAATTCACCATTTTAAAATATATTCCTATTTTTTAACGGAGACAAGTCTAAAACACTGTTTATTTAAATACCAAATTTATATAAACAACTAGGCGAATTAAAAGGGGCGAGCCGATTCGCCCCGTCCCTGTTTTTGGGTGCGTCGAATAGCCTGGGTAGGATAAGGATAAATTAAAAACTAACAGAATATTATATTTTTGAATAAACTATAAAAATTCAACTCGATACACCTAAAACGTATTTTAAAAAACGATTTCATGCATTGGGAAAATTTAAAATATATCTATTTTAGTTTAAAATAACAGCCCGACAAGTACTTATGTGGAAATTGAAATTTATATGTAAAAATGTTACTATTCATAACTTTATTTGATAGTTTCAGGTAAAAATTGGACTTATTTATTTGTTTGCACGATAACCAGAAATATGCTATTATCCAATGTATTCTACTATACATATAGAAATAGGAACCCATTTTAGACATTGAAAGGCGTCACAGCAGAATGTATAATATGACGTCTTTAATTTAAAGTAATAATTATAATCAAGAACCATGAATTATTAAAAATTCTCATTTGAAGGAAGAAATTAATTCGATATTTTAAACAAGAGCTTTATTAAAGACGTAAAATAACAAGATTTTGATGTACAGACTTCATACAATTGTCTCACAAAATAATTTTTATACTTTATAATATGACAAAACGTACGCTATTAAAAAGCTTATACATACATAGAATACAAATTTAAACAATTCATAAATGTATATAGTTATAGAGAGTATAGATACATTTTGAAACCGACGTGTCTATTGGTACGTACGTGCATCCAATCTAAAAAATTATTGCTACGTCCTATATATATATATATCGATCGGTTTATGAAACACAAACATTATATTCAATTTGTGTCTAAAACACTATTTTAAACATTGCTTGATAAAAATCTTGACAAGGTTTCCTTAAATACAAAACTTACGTTGCTGCAATATACTTTTTTATTGTGTTTGATGCACCTACGTACCAATATCAGTTACATTTTTAAATACTAAAACGACACCCTTCCACGGAACAAACCTTCCAATTAAACATGGTTTGGAGCATTTTTTAATGGTTAAAAAATTATGACATTTAGAGAAAAGTTTCATTAATTTAATTTAATAATTGGAATAATAATTTCGTTGCGAGCGAAATATACAATGTTTTATCGTAATAATAAAAATGAATGTTATTCAAAACAAAAAGTTAATACATAAACAATCATCATTTTCAATACCGTAGAATTATTTACAGTTGTATAAAATATACAATTTCGGTAAAGTTTAGAGTTTCAATTTGTTTAAAAAGAAGATCTAAACGTTTTCGTAAAACAAATATTATTTGCCCCAGACAATTAAGCAACATAACTACATACGCCTATTATTAAATGACAAATACATTCATAATCTCATATCACAATACAAAATAGCAAAATTTAAAAATTGAAATAAATATTTTTTGGAAAAATTAATCATTAATAAACAATAATTATTCAATTATGATGAAAATTTTATTTTTCGCTTTATCAACTTTTTTTCATTGTAAAAATTAATACATTTGAGTCTATAATAGTGAAAATTATATTTTAAACTTTAAACATTTAATAGTTTTATTTAATTTATAAAAACAAATCGCGACATGAATATTAATTGGGATACTTATTATTATATAGGATTTTGTTTTAAACATATTATTCGTTGGAGTAATAACTTTAAATATTTTTGTTTTTTGATCTTCAATTAAGTCTAAAAAAGGTTAAGAATGGAAAACAATGGGAGGTTAAAAGTTTGAAACCCTGCTCAGGTAACTATTAACCGAACATGAAAAATAATAAAAAATAGTAATTCAAGTTTTGTAAACAAATACCAATCGACTTTGGTGGTTTACAATCACCAATTACATCTTACAAAACTTTGTTCAATCCTAACAATAATTTGTAGCCTATTCGGATCCGAATGTAAAAAGGTTCAGCTACATAGTTCAGCTCCCACTCATCTATGTTAGCAGAAGACAACTCGACATATTTTGTCGTAGATAGGCCTGGGCCAGAGGTGTTGCGGCCCGGCAATTAGTGATCTCTAGTTGAAGGAATCGACCGTGACGGACCAGAGCACAGAGACCGTCTTCGGAAATTCGTTTGCATCCTGGAAAGTTAAAAAAATATCAAAAAATATTTGTCACAATAATTGGGTAACTCGTAATTAAAAAAACGCAGAATTCGATGGCCACCGTATTGTTCTGCAGTGAATAAATTTACGCTACTATAAATATTAAATCGAAATAGAAAATAACAGAAACATTATCGATAACAAAATCAATTTATTTTTATAATTTTTGTAGATTAATTGAAAAATATGATGATCTTTATCTTAATTAAATTATATAATGAAGAAAAATAAAATATTAAATTATCGTTCAATAATAATCAATATTTTATAATTTAATTAAGATAATCTTTATATTTTTCAATTAATCTACAACGGATAGAAATAGATACACCCAAAATACAGGCGAATAACATAGATTCTTCGAGGAAAAAATTTAAAATAATTGAAATAAATTATTGATTATAGTTTAAAAAAATATGCAACTATTATTTGACATTTGAAACGATTGGATTTTGGAACCTGGGGCGGTATGCAGAAAAAAGTTAGTTTTAAGTTAAGTTTAAGTGAAGTTTTAAGCATTAAATTGCTTTCTGCATACCGCCCCTGTCGTTTGATTATGTAGAATTTTAACACAAAACAAAATTAATTGATTTTGAGTGTTATCGATATTGTTTGTGGTTTATTTGTTTACGAATTAATATTTATAGTAGTGCAAATTTATTCACAGAAAAACAATGCGGTGGCCATTTCAATTCTGAATTTTGAAGAGATACCCAATTAATGTGACAGATCAAATTTTTTTAATCAATTGCTGAATGAATTCTGATCTTGAGACATTAATCAATTTCATACGATGTTAATCAACTAATCAATTTCAGTCTATCTATTAACTCCTAAATAAAACAAACCTCTTTCAGTAGAGTAACACAAGCGCCGACCTCCAAATGCCACACAGACATCACAGATCTCGGTTGTATAATTAAATGTATTGACTTCAAAATAATCTCTAATCAATACAAGCCGACTATTAGGGGAGCTGGCCTAATGGAACGGTAGTCAGAACTTCTGGAGAGGTCGGTTAAGTGGCCTAAGTAGTCTACGGGAAGACTTTTCATGAGTCAGGAATTCAACTAGAAAAAGTCCCTTTTTATTTCGCAGATGAAAGTTTCACAGTGAAATTTTTATCGTTTGAGATCGCTAGCATTTATTTACTTACCTGGATGCAATACAGTAAATATTTTCGAATCATTTTTCTGTCGAATGATGAAAATCAAATTTCTGTCGACGTTTTCTTCCTTCCGATCGGGTATGGATAGTCAATAAGATAATCTCATTTACCGTATTGGTAACAACTTTAACTCACTCCTAATAAAGAAATTACAATAATTTGTAATTATCAGTATTGTCATTCAATTTATTTGTATTCTATAACAGATATATTCATCGATATGTAAAGTTTAGGAATTATACCTAGGCATTTTTTTTACATATTTCTTTCACTCACACCGACTTTCACTTTTCCATGGTTAAATTTCCCCTCGTCATCATCGAGGGAAGGCAGTGTTGGAGTTATTTTTAGTAAATCACTCCTTTTTCAGATAATAGACAGTTTCTCCCGCTAGGGATTTTTTTTCTGTGTATTGAATTAACTTCAACATTTTTATATAAGGGAATATTACTTTAATTAAACGTATTTGGAAACGGTATATACCCTGAAAATTACAGGAATATAAAAATGTATAACCTATATCTAATGGTTCGTGTTATTTTGATGTTTATGAAATAATAGAATACCCTTTTAATAACATGCATCACCTTAATGTAAATACTAATTAACACTGTTTTCTATATTATACGAAACAAAATATTTTTTTCATTACGTACTGAAATGTTATTTTTGGAACAATCAAAAAACTAGAATTAAACTAATTTTTTCATCTACCTATAAATCTTTTTAAATAATATAAACTTTTAGTTAAAATGATACATTATAATTTAAAAATAAAAAAGGCATTAAATCCAATGGTATAAATACGATCACATGTCAAAATGAACAGCATTAGTATTGATAAATTGATCAATCCTACAAATAATCAATAAGCTTAGCTAATTATAGAACCACAGATTTTATGTTATAATTTAGACTTAATTAAAATCTTTTAAACAGTTAAAAATATGCCGCGATAGACAACTAGAATTTCGTTTTATTATTTTACTTGTAAATTCGATTTGTCTGCAAAGACACTATTGCTTAAATATTTTAATTATAAATTTGGGACAAACAGTCTGACTTATTATATTAATCTAATTAACGAATGCATTTAAACCTTCGACGAACGCAAATTAACCTCACAAGTAAACCCGGTTTGGCCAATAAATTACTACCATCTTTAATAAAATACACTTCAACGACACTATAGCCTAGCTGCATTAATATAATCGTTTCCCCTTAATCTCCTGTGTAAGGATAGAATTATTTTATATTGAGCCGGAAATTAATTTCTTACCGAGAGGCCGTCACTGTCTTTTCTCCTCTATTAAAAATGTTAGATAAGATTTTTAATAAACTTTAACACAATCTTTATCAACTCTTGAAGGAATTCCCAAACACATCAGATAACAATTTTGCATAGATTAGAAAATATGGAAATGATTAAAATTATATATTTTAATTATAAATCTTTTTATGATACGATAAATAGGAAACATTTATTAATAACTATAGACGTTACATCTGATAAAGGTTAATTATACAATAGAGAGTGGAAACTAAAAACAAATAATTTTCAGGATTAAAAGGAAGTCGCTATTTCAAATACACATAATAGTAATAATATTTGAGCTATTTTATGAAATATTTATGATTAATCTCGTGGGTGGAGGAAATGAAAAGAATATTAAAGAGAAAAATATTTTGGGAAAATATCACCTCCACAGAACACAACTTATATTCAGAAATATATTTTTACAAATTGATAAAGCTTATAGATTATTAAACTGTTATTAAAATAGAAATATTCTCAAACAACAGTTCGTTTAATGATATTGAAAATGGGACTTTTATTCAAACGATAATAAGTAAAAAAAGAAAATTCTGCTTGAACATGGCCCATTAGTTTTTCAACTTTAAATTACACTATAGACCTTATTATTATACCGTCAAATTTCCTATATTAATCTAAGTATTTTCAACACCACAATTAGTAAATAAATTGAATTTTATCCTTTTAAAGTCCAAATTCATCCAAACACGATACTTAGTAAAACAACTATCAAAGTTTATCTATCACGCGAAGAAATTATACCTATAACTTACCAGCCAAGCTAAGATATCGTAAAGAGGTCATTGAAAGGATGTGAATAAGTCCCGCGTCTGTTAGTCCAATGGACCAACGGAGATGCAGCCGGCGAATGTTCGTCATTGTGGACAGGTAGCGAAGACCGGTATCCGTAACTCCAGGACATCTAAATGGAACAAAATTTTTATTGAAGTAAATCTCAAATTTATACATTATTTCTCGTTTATTCTTGATAAAAATGATATTTTATAATGTATAATTTAATCAGAAATGTGAAAGTTTAACGATATTTTTTGACTAATTTTTAAATTATTAGACATTTTAATTAGTCAGCATTCAAACTGTAGCTCGAAAAGGTCAGTACTGTTGCTAGAGCGATGAGTCTCAAACAATATTATGGGAGGTATTGATTAATAATGATAAATATTTGATGTGCAATGGAACATCAATGGAAAGATGTATCTATACTTAAATGTAATATAATGAATGATTAAACAATGTCATAACATTTTCAATAATGTTACGTAATTTTTTAATTTGATAGAATTTGCTCAGGTGGGATAAGACAAGAGTGAAAGATTGTTTGGAAAGGCTTCGAAAATCTTTACACAGTTTGTTTTCAATTCTGCATAGTAAAGTGAAATCAAAATCTCTCAAAAAAGATAAAAAGCCACGACATTTTAGTTTCAACTTTGAGTCGTGGCAGAAGGCTGGTTCTCTTACGCATTTGTTTGTTTTATAGTGTGACAGCGACCCCGAAACACAGGACATTCTTCCATATTTCGCTGGACAATCTTTGTTTGTTAAAGGTGATTTTCCATGTGATTATTGATTCATAAAGACAATTTTCTACCCTAACTCCCCCATCCCTCTGGAGTATTTGGAAAATTTCTGTGAGGTTGTTTTATAGCTGCAATTCGTAAGATCTATTCATATAGAGGGTTATGTTGTTTGTCCGTTTCTAATTTGATCCTAATGATATTTCTATTTTATATATAATCAATATTTAAATCTTATAATGAAAATCAGAAAAAATTGATTTTTTATTGATTTTTTATAAGACTGAATTTTAAGCTAAGCTTCATTTTTAAACATCATATTCAATTGTAAAATTGAAATTTTCAATTGACTCCAAGGTATAATATATATACTATTCATTTGCTCAACCGATTCATATTAATAATCTCTGTTTGCATTAGCTATGCTCATCTGATATAAAATAGACTGCTTAATTTCCTATTATTAATAAATTAAGCTGATGTTATGGAATGGCTTCATAACGAATTTACTAGATGTATATATAACACTTAGGTATAGTATATTGTTTATTTGATATCTTTAAAGATATTCTTATAACAAAAACAAATGATAGAACTGCAATTATAAAACCAACACATAGGCAGTTTCAAGATATTATGTAGGAGGTAGATAATACTACATATGTAATATATAAAATAAAAATAGGAATTATACCTTCGAAAGTAATATAAATGAAATATTACATATTATTAAAAAAGAATAATTATTAAAATTAACTATTTTCCACTATAAAATATGAATCAGTTGTCAAATTTGATGTCAATATAATTGGAACAGAAACTGTTCATAATGATTGTTCAATAAAATAATTATTTAGCTACTCACTTTATTATATGTATAATTTATCCATCGATGTCAAACCTACAAAATTATTGGTACGAATATATATCGATCGGTTCATGAAACACGGACAACATAATATTCAATAATTATCTATAATACACTATTTTTCACCATATTTTGATAACATTCTTTACAAACTTTCTCTAAATATAAAACTCATGTTCCTCTATATTTATAATAATTTTTAATGATATCATATTGCTCTTACGTACCAATAATTTTTTCGGCTTGATGCACGTACGTGCCAATAGCAGTTAGTAACAAGCTATATCAAAAATCAGATTTGTATTTGTTTCTGTCTATAAAAATATCTTTAGAAATAATAAATTACGCTGATTGCTACTTATAGGTAAAATATATAGCGCTGACTTCTACAGAAATATAATTTGCCTGATTGAAAGAAACTTAAGCCCCACGAATCAGTTAATATAAGTTATCGAGGCATAGTTGGATATAAAAGACTTCGTGTGCGAATGTATTCCGTACTTCGTATAAAAACTGTAATCTAAATTACATATGCTGAATTATAAATCAAGTCGTCTTGCTAAAATTGTATAAAGAATGAGTTTTTCTTGGGTGAAAATAAAATCATATAATTCAAATAAAAATGTATTGCAGCAGTATCGAATGTAACATATTTTAAAATGTAAATACAAATGCAAAATTGTTCTATCTAAAGTTTGCGAGCTTGATGCTTGATTTGTAATTTATTTTTACAAAATTGTTATTTTAATTTACAAGTTCCGGTAGCAAATTGTTTTCTGTCTATATTTAATAATCCCTCTAAACCATGTAGGTGTAAGTGTTGCAGTAAACAGGATGTTTTAGGGGAGTTATTATTTCTTTTATTTTTATACATTTTTAAAATTCCTTTACATCGTAATGAAAATATTTTGTGAACATGAAAACAATTTGATTATCGTAGGCACATCCTCAATAATTAATTCTACTTCTATATCATTTATGTATACTATATATTATGAGATTTAGCCATATAATAATTATAAATATCAAAATTGTTAATGTATATAAAATTATATAGCCATTGTAAATAGATAAAGTTAAGAGGATTATATATTTTATTTTCTATCTTAAAATAAATTTCAAGGGTCCTGTTATCTATTTATTCTTATTAAGTCGTTTTTATATTGTTTTATTTATAGATATCGACTCTCCAACTCTCTTTACAGATCTATGTTTAGATTTTTTAAATTGTTTAGAAAGAAAGAAAAAAAGAAAAAATTTTAAATTTTTATGCAAAAGGTAATTTTTTAATCAGATATACATTTTTATATTTAACAGTGTAGTTGATTTCTTATTAAATTATTTAATGTTACAAAATATATATATTAGTTAGATAATTTTGTTAATTTTGAACTAGTTTTTACATTATCAAAGACAACTTAAAACGAAATCACGAACGTATTTAGATTCTGCAGGTAAACTAAATAATGCAACACTTCTGTTTATTGTAAAATGTAACAAAACCGATATAAACAACGTTTTAAAAAATTCTGTTGGCGGAAGGGGACTGAAAAAGAAATTATATTTTATTTGGTTAAATTTAAGATGTAAGAACTATTCATAAACAATATGAATTGTCTTACTTACTGTCCACACATGTAACAGTTTTAGAAACAGAATAATAATTTGAAATTTTAGGTAATTACTTACAATTAATCCGTTGGCTTATAATGAAGTTAAAAATCTATCGTCTCCTAGGAAACGGAAATAATTACCATTCCTAGAAAAACAATATTTAATGAATCAGTTTATTACTGTGGTACGTGATCTGTGGCTACCTACCATCATAAAAGCTCTGCCATACAGCGGAGCACAAAGACCTCATCTTATACAGAAATGTTATCCTTCTTCTTGCGACATTATTATTATCTAGAACAAAGCAAATTTAATGACCAGTGTGATTTTGTAAAAATCCTCTAATAAACAGTGAAACTCATTAACCGGAAATATTCAACTAAAAACTTTGGATTAAAACAAATAAATTCAGTAAATTTAAGAATAAATCCGAAAAACAAACAATCACGTGACTAGAATGTCCAGAATAAGAATGACCTTGAATATCTAATATGGCGGCGTGTTTCAGAGAAGCGCATAATAAAAATACGGGTAAAATACAATAATACACTTTAAATTAATTGTAGCAACAAAATCTTTTAGCGTTTTAATTTACTTTTATTCTTAATTGAATATTTGATCTTGGGATTGTTATTCATCTCTTAAAAACTTAAAGTATTGACATCTCCATTTTTTTGTTTGAGGTATCCTTCCGCACTAAAAATCGAGCATAGGGAATCATAATATAGTATGTTTGTGTGTTTTAATAAAAAAATGGTGTCTGTGGAGTAATGCTACGCTTCTGTATATTATTTTTTGTCATTATATAATTAAACGTAAAAGTTAAAATAGATTTTAAATTAAAGTACACCACTCACAAAATTTCTATTTTGGTTTGAAATTAATTTGTTTTAAGTGATATAAAGCTTAGAATATAATAGTACAAGTAATAAAATGAATTAACGTCTAATTAGATTTTTAAAATTGACTCATTATAATTTTAATTGGTAGCATTTATATATTATTACTTATAATATAGCTGAAAATTTTAATTATAAAGAAAAATACAATTAATTTACACAAATTACAAAATATAATAATGACAGTGAACTGTGGTTGTAGTTCAAACAACGTTTATGTTCAAAGTATAGGAGTCGGTTTAAAATTTAATTAATTCCTTGGAAGTTGACTGAAATGAGTTTTTCGTCATTTTTATGTAAATTAAATTTGTAAAAAGAATTTTAGTCATCATTTTCAAAGTAAATGTACAATAATTTTATCTAAAAAATTTTATTGAAAAAATTTTGTACAATTAAGATTTGGTTGTACATTAAATACATCACGCTGTAATAATATAGCATTCCGTCTTTTGTTTGCAATTAAAATCTCTAACAATCTGTTCTCCATTTTAAAATACGAAACTTTGAGTTATATTTTTTACTCAATATACTGTATAATACAGTTATGCGCTCCAAGTTGGATTCAGAATTAATTCTTTATTAAAATGTAAGTTCTACAGAGTGTTTATCGAACCGCCGTGAACGTCCTTCTACTCTGTAGGCATATTGGCCATCCGGGCATATAAATTCCTTTTGTATTAAAAGCTTCCGTTCTACCTGCTGTACAGTAATCGATTACTTTCCTATATTTTAATACAGACGGGTTTAATGTAGACAGTTTGTTCTAATATAGCCTCCCCAAAAGCCTTGGAACTAGCTACCTACTGCGCGTAAGAGGCGAAGCATGACTTAGATAAAGAATACTAAATAATGGATGTTACTATATGTTGATCCCTTCAATTTTCTTTTCAATTTTGTAAAGAGTACATTTTGTAAAATGTGAGAATATTATACCTGATGCATTTATTATGTGGCTAGTCGAATTGTGGTTCTACAATTTGTCGGATATTCAATTTGGAGAAATTGCCTTAAAAATAATCCAATTAAAGAAAGAGTATTAATAAAGAAATCTTTTTGAAATAATAACAAATAAAGAACAAAAAAATTACAAAAGTTATAAAAATGGATTAAACATATTTTTAAATAATTAAAAAACAATTTTTTTGATTGATACCTATAATTTGTATTCCACATGATACCTTACAATTACAAAGCTCGTTGTTTCAACTTTCGATCTTACATGATCCCCACCGCGCATTGTCCACATTCCGCTTTTTCTGTCATCAACATATTCTTGACAACGACTTGTTGTTATAGTCATCCATCCCTTGGACATAATTGTGTTCCATAGTTCATACGGATATTTTCAATTAAAAATGTTCAAGTTTTCCACAGACTGTTGTCTTCGGGTAATCATATAGACTGAGGATTATATTTTTGAACGAAAGATATTGTGGAACAGTGGACAGAATTCGTGAGGTATTAACAGCTGAAGTTGTGTCCTGAGAAGTTATGCGCGTTTTTCAAAGATGTTTAAGTATTGTCAGTCATTCATGCATTGGCAAACGCATATCTCCTTTTTTTACATTCCAATGAGATGGTATTATTCCGACGTGGACAATGATTGTATTATTCTTTCGTT
>JAUZNC010015004.1:3782-71761 GCA_034780395.1 Vannuccia rotundouncinata | reverse complement strand
GTTAAAGAGAGAGAGAGAAAGAGACACAAAACAGTCAGCTATGAGAGCATACGTAGAAAGAAGACGTATACGTCATGATGCTAACCTTATTCGTCGAATAGCCATCCCAGACAATGAGTTTGCCGTCTTGTGAGGCAGAAACAAGGTTCCTGGAGTCAGTGGCCCAGTGCATGGCATAGATCTTGGCCAAATGTCCACGCAGTGTCCGGCGTGTTCTCATCTGAATGCGACCTACAGTGTCCATGTTGCCAGTGGCTTGACCCAGAGTTGTGTCGGCCGCGGCCTTCCTAGCTTCCTGGACACATCCAAAACGAATAGCAAATTACAGGAGCAAAATTGCATTTGTTGAAAATAAAATTGTGTTCCAGTACAAACTTCAACAAATGCAACTTAACAAAACAATCTGTAATATTAAACAGTTGAATTTAATATTTATTAAATAGGTAGTTAGACTTTTCAATCCATTTAATTATAATAATAATAATTGTAAATTAAAAAAAGTGATTGATCTTTATAGTGTTTTAACATCATCAACTATACCAACGTCTGAACATTTGATTTAAATAGAAAGATACGTATCCCCGATTTTAATCAGAAATAATAAAATTAATACATAATCAACACAATATATTGATAATTTAAATAGTAAAATAGTAAATTAAATCATGACTTACCCTAATCTGATTTTTAAGCTGTTCGCTTTCCTGCCGGAGCTGGTCTAATTCACTCATTTTGAAGTTGTGCTAGAAAGAAATTTAATAATGAAAGTAATAAATAGACACACGACGTAGTACTGTTTCGTGGTCACAAACAGTCTAAGTGACCCAACCTCCTCATAAATGCACACCACTGCACTGAAGGACTTAGATTCGAAAACTGACTAAACTTTTTTGTCGAATTTTAGTAAGTTGATTCTACAGATAAGAATAAATGATACGGACGGACGTGATAACGGCACAAAAAATATCAGCATAGAAGATTCAACACCTATAATCGTCGAGTTGATCAGGAAAATGTTTGGGACCTTGAAGAAGCTAAATGAAGGTGACGAAAGAATGATGAATTCACGATACACACGCGCTTCCTAGAGGAGAACTGAACTAGGAGGAGTTAAGCTAGCGCACCGAGGCAAAAAAAAGCGTGTGAGTTCTTAGAGAGAGTAAATGAGTAGGCAGGGAAAGAGTATGAGTCTGTGTATCGACCTTGCTAGCATATATTCCTCCTCTTATCCAGTGTCGAAGCTTCTGTCTGAAAAGGCACTATAGAGACAGCAAAGCAGCGATACAAGGCGCTTCTAGAAAGCAAGAAAAACAGAGACGAGGCGGCATCCATTCTACTTGCTGGCTTATAGTTCTATAATTTCCTATTTTCTACTCAATTCCTAAAATTGGTGCTATACTACATTACTAAACGACAGGATAACAGGTTTAACTATTTGAACAGTGATCTTACTCAAGAATTAGGGTCAATGATAGTGTAAAGATATATATATATAGATAAACAGGATTTGTGTCTTTTTACAATTCGAATAATATTTTTGGTTTACATAAAAGAATTAAAACTAAATTAGCAACAAAAAAGAATGAATACACCGAAATGTAAAACAAAAGGCCGCTACCTAAAATATTTCAATACGAAAAAGGCATACATCAAATCATGATAGTAATATTTAAAATAGTAAATTACATAAATTGATACAATTTATATAACAGTATGAAGTATTTTTAAAATTATACTTTTATTCATTAAAATCTAGAATCACGTAAAAAATGTCAATTAAATTTTAATCAGTCACTATAAAAAATGTACACATCTAATTATAAATTCACGAGAAATCTGAAAGTTAAATGCTCAGAATTGTAATAAAATGTTGTCGAAGAACACATATAATTAAGGAAAAGAGACTTTGACCATAGACAGATACAAATTAAAAAATACATTTAGAAATAATTAGGAAAAATTTACATTTTTTGCAAAAATAAATATAGAACATTTTTTTTTAAAATCTTTTGTAGAAAAACACTTTCTTTTTAATTTTTACAAAACTATGTCATTATAAAATTTCATTTCAATAAATCACAACAAAAATGAAAAAGTTAGAAAGTGTTTCGTTTACAAGATTGTGTGATTTTTTCTGGTGAACTAAAAAAACGGTTATCTTAACTAAATTATAAATACTATGTTCAACATAATCTAAGGATTCTAATTAATTAATATTGTTTAAAAGAAAACAGATACATTTGATATAGTTCAAAATATATTTAATAGCCCGTCAGGAATCAAAAAATAATATGATAAATATTCAATTAAGAGAAGAATTTGTGGATAACCATACTTGTTTGTCAAGGACAACAACTTATCTCAATAAAAAATTACTAATAGTAGTAATTAGTGTTGTTAAATTTAAATTGTTAATAATAAAAGTATATATATATAGAACTTCTATTCTATATATGCATGCAAACTTTTGGAACAGAGTTGGTTTTAAAAATGGAATTAATTAAAAAAATGTAAACCTTACAAATATGTATTGTCTTTTTCAACTTAATATCTGCATATATTGCCATGCATACAATATGATTTTTATTTTCTGAATGAAAACATCGCTATAATAAAGTATAAAATTACCTATTACATAAAATAATAATTCAATATTTCCTATCATTCAGAATAGACAGTAATTCTGGCTATTTTATATTATATAATGTAAAGGAAAATGTCTACTTATATATTTTTCTTGTACAAAAATGTATTTTTTAAAAAAGATTATGATATAAAATATGTAATATGACAGGGCAGTCACATATTTACAACATGGCTGTATAAAACTGTGATTTATTATTGTGTTATTTATTGACCTATACTAACTGAACTTGATCAAATTTCATGTGTAGTATAATAAAGTACAATAAATTCATCAACTGAATTTTTCAAAAATATATTATCCATTGGCTGTGTTAATGAACATATTATATTATATATCATTTTGAATTTGTCTGTTAAAGGTGAATTTGGAATTCCCAAAAGCCTTCAGCATCACAAACATTTCGAATTTTTTAGCAAATAGAAATGCAGATAACATTATTTTGAAAATCAGGATTTTAATATGACATTGGAAAAGGTTATGATGTGTTAGAAAAGTTATTGAATGAAAATATGTAATATATTTATTGCTAAAAAGTTTATAATACATGTCTAAAACTTCATATATTATTAAAATGAGTTATTTTAAGAGTATTTGGCTTGTAGATAACTATTTTGAGGGATATTTTAAATATACTTAAATTACATATCATTTAAATTTTATTCACAATACAATAAAAAAATATATATATTTTGTGTAAAAAAAAGTTGTCATAAATTTGCTGCTGTTTTAGAAATTTACTTAATAATTATTAGTTCATTGAAAAACCAATTTTATTTTTTGAGCCAGTCTGCATTTTACTTATTTTATGGCCTAAGTCCACATGTAAGTTATTTTTACAACCAGAATGAGCTGAGGAAGGCCACATAGCAAAAAAAACACTATTTTCAAATAATGTCTATTATATTTTATAACAAAGTATAATATGCATCGACTATGGAGTCTCACAACCTTTTGGACAAAAATTGGACATATAGCATTGCAATTTGTATTGAAAAGTATGACATAATGACATAATATATTCTTTATGATATACAATATAACATTGGATAAATATTTACTAAAATTAAAATTTGAAAAATTCTATACAATTGTTATCATCTTAATAGAATTATTAAAAAATGTGAACATGAAGTACTAGATGGTTGATTGTCTATGTTTAAGCTTGGTGGTGTACTAATGCTTAGTCACAAATTTCTCAGTTAACCAACTTTACTGTCAGTTAATGTTTATATATAACTTTAGGCTCTGCATTCCCAAAATCTAAGCAATAATTAAAATTCAAAAAATTCTGTGTTTATGTGCAATACACCCACAAATATTTACATGCTAAACATAAAAAGTTTGTATCTTGCTAATTCATAGATGTTGATGTCTACAATAGTCATATATATATTTGTACAAATTTGCTTCAATAAATTGGATTACACTTTTTCTATGAATAGAAAGTCCATTGTTCTTGAATGAAAATAGTACTTTTCTTTACAACTTTTAATAGAAATAGTATTTGTTTAATAAATAATTTATTAGACAAAAAAAGTTCTACAAAACTAAATTATGGATTCACATACCATATCATAGATTTTATATTTGAAAACTAATAATATTTATATATTTTTTTAAATATTGAATCAATAGATCAACCATATAAATAACATGATTTGGAATTGTTTGAAAATCTTATAAATAACTAAGACAAATATTGTAATTCAGACAGGTACCAAAGTTTTTTTTTTACTTTTAATCCTTAATCTATAGATGTACATTTTATTCTATATATAATGATGTAATATTTAAAAATCATGATTGCTTTAAATTTACAAATGCAAAAAAAGATCAATAGATTATCCAATATTATTCAGATAAATAGACATAGAATGCAGTTGGATTGTGCTTTCTCAATTTTTTAGCATCCTCCCTAAAAATTATAGCCTGTGGTCCCTGATATGATTTAAGAAAATTAATCTTGCAAACCAAAGAAAAGCTGGTGTGGCTTAAAATGAAAAAAATGAAGGTCAAAATAGAGCAATTCTAAAGAATTTTTTGATACTAGTTTGTTAAGTTATGATAGTTAAAAAAGAAAACACACAAAAGAACAAGATGTCCACAAGTTGTATTCTTTTATATTTAAAACACAAATAATTACTATTTTATTAAATATATTATAATAATAACAACCAATAAATTTTCCCATAATAATAAAATAAGGCTATATTTGAATACAAAATGCTTATTGTTTACATATCCCCACTCCATCTCTGCTTACCCTAAGAACAAAATAGGCAGGCAGTTATAGGTCATATAAGACATATTACATCACTCTATATATATACATGCATAACCTTGGCATGATGATATCTTTATCAGAAATTTGATCAGATCTATATATACTATAAAAAGTTGTACCATTGTCTACTTACGTTTTTTTACTAATAATATATATAGCAAAATAAAATATGTATAAAATATCTAAATATGATTTTTTATGTATTCATAGGTTTAAGTACCATACCTTAGTGTAAAACTGCATATTTCAAGCACATGGACCCAGGCAGTCTAATTAGCCCACCTAAAAATATTCCTTGGTAAAAGTATAGTTTAGTGGCATAAATAAGAGACTGATAAAAACTATATAAAATTAATTAAACTATATATATTAAAATATATTTAAAGTTGTTTAACTAATCAGAACATGATCAATATTTATGGTGCACATGTAAAATTCAAATAGATTGAACATTTCATTCTATTTCTTCCTGGTATCCATATTATTTTAGATGGTTGACATGATTACCATAATTTGATTAATATATGTCTTTTCCAATTTTCTTACTTTAATTACTGAACAATATCCTATGTAAATCCTACTAAACATAATTTATCTTCTTATATTTGTTTATTTAATAATTGTATAATAGTTAAGAGTTTTAGTGTAATTTTTTATCAGTCTCTGATTTTACACTGCTCAACTATACTTTTACTTATTCCCTAAACATTTTTATATACCACATGGCTATGTGGTTATGCCCTATCTCCAAATAATTGTTAAATCCTTTTTTTGCTGATCTAAAGCTTACCAAAAATCTCATGGAAAAAATGGAATTCTGAGAATTTAGACTCCTGATTATTATTATTTAGAAATTTAAGTAGGTATATGCAATAGATAGGGACAAAAAATGAGTTGAATGCTACTCAGGAAGCAGATTTGTAACTTAACTACTAATTACCTCATTTTTATGATCTATATAAACCCTTGCACTTGGGGGAGTTCCCAAGAGGCATTAAATAATTCAATGGTTATTATTAGAGATAGTGGAAATCTGTTTTAAAGTTTAGGTTCAAACAATGTTGAATATTTTAATGACCTATAAATAAACAATTTATTAATTATTAAAGAATAGTATATACTTATGAAAGTCAATGAAATAGAGTATGAATTAAGAGATCATATGAAAATGGTTTTCTGGGCATACCAGCCTGCATTCCATGTAGTCCTAGAAGGATCTATCCAGCTTATAATCATGAATTTTATATATAAAAGAATAGGAAAAGGCTAACAAAAGATATGGAATGTGAGTGGCAAGCATGTACAGAAATCTCATGACATCTGTTTCCATGGTTCATAGCAACTGGAAAATCTGGAAATTTTTCTATTCATGTATAATAAATTCGTTTTGCATTCAATAAATGAATATAGATAGATAAATATGGAAGAATAAACTGCCATTCAAAGAAAATAATATAGAAAAAAAAGAAAAATGTTGCAGTTAAAAAAGTTATCATTGTGAATTAAATTTTTACATAAAATCATAATTTTTACATTATTTGTACATACGTAAAAGTAAAATTCATGTTTTGTTAAAAATATTGCAAAAATGATTTTTAAAATGTTATTCCATAAAACCTTTAGAACAAATATATATTGTTAATTTAAAAGAATAGTTATTATTTATAAAATTAGAAAATCATAGTAATATAGTCCATTATGAAAAAAATAAGATTAGAATAAGAAAACTTTATACTTTTCCAAGACGGATAATATACAATTCTTCAACAGAAAGCAGACATTAATGAATATGCTTAAATGTTTAATAAAAAATTAATCATTAAAACAAATTGTAAAAACATATTAAGAAAAGACAAATAAAGTAATCTATGCAGTTGTAGTGTACTCTATGATATCAAGTATAATTTTACAAACAGCCTTAATTGACCGATCGTAAGGGTTCAGACACCTTCTTAGCAGCCAAAAAATATAAAGTATAAAATAGCGTTTTTGACAGTAAAAAGAGTTCGCTCTCCCAGCGCGTGATTCTAATTCAAGAATACGTAGACTCTAATCCACTGACTTTTTATATATTGTTTTAAAAGCAAGCCTATACCAGATCAAATAACATATGTGTATAGTTTTACTTTACAACTTGTTTAAGTTTTTATTTGTTTCCTATACTATTTTATAAACGAGGTAAAATAAAAAGGGGCATCAATAAAATGCAATATTGCCTTAAAAAATAAATTAATTACCAAAACATTTTTTTGTTAACGGATTTTCGGAAAACATCTCCCACTTAACTGCATAAATCGGCTAAGAAAGACAAACCATATTTGTCGATGGCCCCTAAAAAATAAGTGTATATGTCAAAGATATTAGATTAGTATATCTTTGGTATATGTCCTCATAGCAAATTCTGTTTGTAACCCAAATGAATCGCGGATATATTAGAAAAATTGCACTCTTTTATTCACCAAGAACTAGAATGAAAATCTATTTAAGAATCACACAAATTTACGACATAATAATTAAATTAAATTTTCATTTGTGAAATTAATTTTTGTGTAAGGTAACTAATTTTTGGAGAATTTAGAGAAAAATTTATATATGCTCTTTAGACGAAAAATGAGAAGACAAATATGTTATGGGAGGCGAAGTACATTTAATTTTTACATTCTGAAGCATCTACAGTAAGTATATATAGAGTAGTAGTATGCCGATAATAACGGCAAGCGTATGATCCAGTAAGTCTGTCAAGCCAAGTCACTACACAAACTACAACCAATTAAGAACGATCCAGACCCGTTGTACACATTCGAATATCCGTGTCACCAATGACGACGACATGAATTAACCAACCAATCAGCGATGCTTACCAGTACACGGATCGTTCAGCATGAAAGAACGAAACACTACTACCTACACAACAATAAACGAAAAGACAACACATTTACGAGATGTGTCTGTACAAACAGGCGGACCGGAACAGGTGCTAATAGTTAAAAAAACACTCACAAAAAGAAGTCTGTGGTGAGTCTCTAGTACAGACCCATCACCTGTAAAGTACAATATCTAAAAATGGCACAAAATAGGCAGTGTTATTTTACCAGAAAAACACACGCATCAATGAATAAGAAATGGTATAGTACGTAACTGAAACCGATACCACAAAAATACTCACATAAGGGGGATTTTAAATGATACGAATATTAAAGTAGGATTATAAGTTAGGATCGTCATTACAATTACAGATATAGAGGAGATGACACTATGACTAATAAAAATAGCTAAAAGCACTGCGGGTGGGTAAATAAGGTGTGAAAATGATTTTATACACTATTATAAGGTGATGGGAACGGGGCGCAAACCACAAAGGAAGTCAATGTCTGTATACTCATTGAATAATAATTAAAGGAAAAATCGACTGTAACTATAAAATAGATGAATATGCATAATATTATTGAGTCCAGGTAAGAAATATAGGTAAGCAAAAATACGCGCATGCAAAAAAGCACAATACGATACTATGACATATTATACTTATACGAAAATGTAGCAGTACTTAAAAAGTTATGAAATATAAAGACGCACGCGAACATTCGCGTTGAAAACAGTAATTATTGTCTCTCATATTAAGAAACTGTGATTAACTCTCTTGATGTTGTGGTTGCTATCAGTTGTCAGCTCGGCGCATTTTCGTCCTCGTGCGAGATAACAAGAGAGTGCAAGAGACAGAGAATGGTGCAATTGTCAGAAAGACACCACGAAACTAAACTACGCATTGTTAATTCATGATTATCTAGCACTTCACGAAGAAAACAATGGCTATGGTAGCAGAAGTGGTCTTGCTTTGAATGGGAGTAATAACATTGGTATTGTAATAAGAGTTTTTGTGTGTAAGAGGTAATATTCCAAACACATTATGAGAAACAATTGAGTGTACTGCGTGAATACGACAGACAGGTATGTTGTAAAAAAAGAAGTAGACAAAGATACTACTTATATGAACACAGACATAAGTAGTACTGATACCACACTGGATAAATTATAAGAATGACTAGAATTGAACATACCAGAGTTCGAAATAATTGGGAGAAGTGTATCCAACATGAAAATAAAAAAGTAATCAAGAAGACGCCTCGGAACAAAACTGAATAATAGATAAGCATAAACAAAAAGGAACAATGTAAATAATTGTAGGAGTCAACAAAGGTCATACTATTAGGCGGTAATATGAAAACAAACACACAGTTGGTTAAAAAAAACTGTCCAATTAAAAACGAAAATAATTGACAAATTGAAAATTAGGGGAAAACAAGGGATGGTGGTCCATCAGCCGAAAAAGGGGCCAAAATTAGGACAGGTACAGGGCAGAAGTCGAGGATTAGAAGGATATAAAGAGATAGAGAGATAGATTAGACGATGGATGAGGGCAACATATTGGTTTATAAGGGCTGTTCAAAGCTCGGAGTTTTGTTAGCAAAAATGGCAAATACGACAACTATTCAATGATGTGAATGGTGTATTCGCTTGGTCGACAAAACAGTCAGAAAATGGGGTGATGGATGGTGAAGATTTGGGACCAAGAACTGGTTTAATCATGCAGCGTGAATGTGTTTGCTGTTGTTGTATAGGAGGAGCGTGCAAGTTACATTGTCGGTATAGTATTAGAGCAGTTTGTAGAAACAATGAGGATGGATGATAGGAAGTGGGGAGGAAGAGAGTTGTGGGGGGTGACAGGAAAGAGAAAGGGCAGTTGGGGTGGGTGTTTTGTGTTTCAGAATGTCCAATTGTTCAGTTAGACGTCAGCAACTGGGGTGTAGCAATCGTCCAGGTCGTCAGGGAGACCAGGCTTCTCGGTGAGAAGACCCATCGCCTCGTCATAGGGCGGTGGGCACTCGATGGTCAGGTGATCCATTGTTCCATAAGCAGGGGGGTGGGCAGAGGGCCCGCCCATAGCGCCCATCATTGTGTGCGTCTGTGGGAGAATATTGGAGACATAGAGAGCTGGAAATGATCGCGGAAGATTAAAAATATAGGAGGACAAAAAATTAATAAAAAGACATCTCCAGGTAGATATATTGGCGAGGTTTTGCAGAATAATCATAATATATTGTCAATAAAAAGGAAACAATCATACAACTTTACATTGAGGGTCGGGGAGATGATATACGATGTAGTCCTCAAATTCTGACTTAACTTCTCAAACGAGGTAAGAAGATATTATTAAGAAAATAAAGCGGATGACGATGATATGAAGAAATAAAATTAAAAATAATAATAAATAAATATAAATGAAATCAATCGATACAGAAAACAATGGAAAACATATTTATTTCCTAACTGACCTTTTGACAACGCTATAGATATAAGGAAGGCATTAGGTAACAAAATTACGAAAATATAACAAAATATCAATGTAAAACAAAGAGATGAAAATAAAGAAATGAAACAATAAAAAGAATAACCAAACCTTTTTTAAGCAAACCTTTTTAATACGACCCTGCGAAGTTAAAAGAAAAAAGAATGCGAAAATAATAATATATACAGTAAGAAATAATACGAATTGAATTAGTATCAGAATTGATTTGTATAAAATACAGGACTCATCTTACTAAGGACGGAAGAAGTTAATTCATTAGTATGCGTGATCATGAAAATGTGCAATTACAGGTTTACAATGACGATTTAAAGATGAGTCCTCTTATACAAACTAACACGACAGAGCGGTCACTACAGAATTAATACAAATGAAGGGCTTTACGATATTCACTTGAAATTGTATAACAATATATTTTATTTATATGGTTCATAATACGCAACTCTCTTTAAAAAGATTTCAAGACTGTCTATGATAATGAACCCTGTATTAGACAAACCGATAATTTCATTGAGAAAACATTCCATTTTAAAACTATAATTACATAGTGACCACACCAAAATAAGATTACTTAAATATTCTTTCCGTGGTATAAAAACACTGGCATGGTTGTCGAAATTGAAAGTTTTCAATAAATTCCAATTAACAAAATACACGCAAGAAATCACAGCGAGTGCTTAAACTAATTCAAAACGCAATTACATAAAGATGCCAGTGTTTCTATGTACACAACGGAAGACGCAAAACAAAGAGTTGGCATGCAGTCGCCCATAGCAACCAAAGACAATTGTCTAAGCATCCTCCACCAGCTATCACCCAGCGACACAGAGAGGCTAAACATCCAGAAAACGACGACGACCACAGGTGACGTGGCATGGTAGGCTAACAGGCAGAGTGCTAATCAGATATAAAGGCCTTACGTCATAGGGGGTCCAATCATGAGGCTGTACGAGGGTGGCACTCACAGGTGGCATAGGAACCGGGCGTCTGCGTTGCGTAGCGAAGGCGTGGGCGTTACCAGAAGCGGCGGAGGGTCCCGGGCCCGCTCCGTTCATCATGTTGTGGTCCTGTTCGTAGATGTCGTTCTGCTGGGAGGTGGAGGGCCCTGGCCGCATCGTGCAGTAGCTGTTGTTAGCGTTGGCGTAGTAGTGGCCGGGAGGGGAGCTGAACTGTCGGTTGGGCACGGGGGGTCGAATCAGTTCGTCTAGAGGGGGAGTAGACCTCGGTATACTACTCAATAAATGTGTTTAATGTATCCATAAAAGATAAAATAAATTTCTATAAAAAATTGAGTGAAACTCCTTTTTCTTCAAATCGTAAATCGATATCTGTTGACAGTAAGCACCATTGATATCGTAATACCATTTATCTAGATCGGCAAAATAAATTAAATTATATCTGAAATAAAAACGTGCAAAAAGACAAAATGGGGAAACCTTGTTCGGGCCATAATTATACTAATGGAGCTGTGAAGTAGACCAAATCGGTCAAAATATCGGTCGTATATGTTACATTTAAAACATAAGTTTTTCTGGAGAATTGCTTATTTGCAATTGCTTACATGAATTTGCAATTGATTTGCCCGTTTCTATAAAGCGCAGTAGTTTGCCAATCTAGAGAAGTTAATTACGAATCAAGGGTAAATACATCCAACAAAGTGGTAAACTAGACAACACACTCGATATTTATAAATGACACACATTGAATTACCTGATGACAACAACTGATTTTAGTAAATATAAAACGGTCTCATATTTTATTGACCAACATGTTTTTTCTAGCAAAAAAAGAAAATTGTCTCACTGATCATAACATATAATATCAAAAATCGAAAATATTAAACTGTCAAACAGGAAAATCTAAAACAAATAAAAGAATTGGATAAACAGCCGTGCTCCCTCCATCCTACCAATGTCAGTTTCCACATTCTCAGGGGCCTGGGGCGACGGCGCCGAGCTGCTCCGATTGGTGGAGCGGGGTGGGCGGGGGGGCAGAGGACTCCCCCGTGTGGTCACCATCACATCGGGCAGTTCCATGTTCTCCGAGGTCGGCCGAGACACCTTCTTCCCGCGACGTCGGGAGACCTGTCGGAAGATGAGGATGCCGATGGGAATGGTGAGACCCAAAGCGAGGGCACCGGCGAAGGTCATCAGGAAGTATTGGATCCAGGTGAACCGGCGTCCGTCGGGACCGGCTGTATTGAGAGAGAGAGAGAGAGAGAGAAGTTTGAGTTAACTCAACTCTTGTGACTGTGACGAAAATTTGGTAATATTTACATAAATATCATGCGAGAACTTTGTTGAAACACTCATTGAATATTATACTAAGTTAGTTATTTAAGAAATGAGTAATTGTTAAGTAGGCAATTATTCGAAAACCTTTTGGATTGTTACACAAACAGAAGTAAATCAGATGTTTCCGTGGTTACAAAAGAATCTTACGTTATTGTAAAGAAGTGTTAACTTACTCAGGATAAAAAGCCCGGTCCATCAATAATCATGGTCTGTTATGTACTCATATAAAAAAACACAAGCATCAAACCAATTTCATACAATATCGTTAAAATATCTGAATCAACCATAGCGAGTAAGTAGAGAGAATATTGCTAGGCACAACCTCGTATACAACTGCAGTAGACATATTATTATAGATATTGTTGGTCACATTGTAAATAGGCTATCCATAGTTAAATAGGTAGTAATATTCAGCAGTTTTGACCAATTAAGTCAATTCTAATATATTATAAGCGATAACAAAACGAACACACTCAACGAATAATTAGTGAAGTTTAAACCAAAACATATCTCTAAAAATCACCGAATCCCCCGAAAATATAGTTAAACTGTAGAACAAATCTTATAATCTACATATAAATGAATAACAATGAAAAATATTACTAACCGTTGATTGTTAGTTAAAAATATAGGTTATTAATTATTTGGAAGTCGACAATTAACTAATTCCACCGGTTAATGCAAGCTTTCACGGTTAATGACTCAATTAATAATTAATAGTAATGAAAAAATATTGTGGACTTAAAGTTTTACTTTATTTACTAAAATTTAATGAAAGAAATACTCTTTAAAAATGTATTAATAAAATATGATAAGCAGCAGAAAGTATATCAGCAAAAATGACACCCAACATCTTCTGCAATAATTGGTTGAACATATTACTAATAAAAAATTTTAAGAATGGAACATTATAATGATCCGAATTCTCCACGTAAAACTGTTCTTTGATGTTTAAGTAGCAGGAACAAAGTTAAAACAAAGAAAAAATAAAGCATTATATCAAGCAGTGTCTGCATGGAAATAGGAGAGATGTGGTGTTGACAACTTTTAACAAAAAATGTGTGCTCCAAATTTTTAATTATGAATCGAAATAAAAATCACTTTAATAATATGATAGGGTGGCTGCCGATTTACCAAATTGAAATTCCAGGACTTTTCCAGGACAAAAATGTAAGTTAGTATGAGGGGGCTCCCGGGGTAGTCTGTGGGCGAAGCGATGTTTTAAAAGCTAGACACTGATTATAACTACATAAAAGAGTTATTCAGTTATAACATAGTTGACAAAAAGTGGACGAGAAAATACAAGGTAACACTTATTCATTAATACATGAATTTACATGCCTACTATGCAATATAAAGACTTTAATATTATGAAGAAGTAATATTATTAAAATACGTTGGCGCGTAGCACAGAACATTTCTAGGTTCTTTTTTTCAAAAATGGTACTTTTTATTGATATTAGTTTTATCTATCATTACTCAATTTTCATAATTTTAGAGGAGGGTATCAATATTATGACATTTATGTATGAATTTCGAGACCCAATAAATTTGTGCAGAAAAAACGGAAAATTGCAAGCCCTGTATATATCTACAAAAAATATCGTGCAATTTGGTATTATAAGATATTAGTAATTCCAGGACATTTCCAGGACATTTTCCATCAACTTCAAAATTCCGACTTTTCCAGGATGTCCAGAAATTCCAGGACGAGGCAGCCACCCTGGTATAAAACGTTTAAATTTTAATTAATTAAACACCTTGTGTATTCAATTATAGCCAGAAATAGAAAAGCACCCTTGTACCTAAAGTGCTCTCAATTTAGATTAATGTGAAGACGTTGCAAGCAGATGTATCTCGATGACGATAATATAAGAAATAGCTTTAAGACAAAAATCAATCAACCAACCAGAACTAACCATTTAAATATAACAAATCAATAATAGCTTGGCATGAAACGGCATTGTGTATAAAAAGGTGATAAAATATTTTAACAGTGTAAATCCAGTTTCTAAAATGTTCAACGTGTAGCTTTCCTTTTTGTTAGACAATAATCCCCAATCAATTATACCGCTCTACCATTTACCAGTCATCACCTTACAATAAAATTGTTGTAAACACAAAGATTCATTAGATTAACTGTACTATAAGTTATCTTGTTAATTTATTTCATTCCCGATGATTTCTTTAAGAAACCTGAACTCCAAAGTTAAAAAAATTGTTATAAATTTCTGCAATCCATTTCAGTTTTAATTTAAAGAATAATTTTGACATCTTAAGAATTGAAACAATTTAAACCCTTAAAACTGGTTCTCTTATTAGAAGTTGTGACACCATGACCTTTCTAACAATAAAAACGAAGCCGCCATAAAAGAGAGCAACCCCATAAGAAACCACAAGCAAACACAATCACAAACCACCGCGTTGATTATATTCAATCAGTATTACTCAATGATATAAAAACCAGTGCAATTATTATGCCATATCGTAACAATAAAGACGACAAATATAGTCAATTATTACTTCAGAGAGAAGAAAGAAAGAACTAAAATCAACGAGAAGATTTGTCCTGTGTCTGCATCACACAACTAGCTATTAGACACTCATTAAATAGAGAAATCATCCAATTTTCCAATAATATGAAACAATTATTATAGGCATAATATAACATTATATGCACGGACAATTTGTATATGGAATGAGTAAATATCACTTGTGGCAATATCATATTATGGCGTGTCCAATTGACAAATCCTTAACATCTCTTGATTCACACACTATGATAGGCATTGTATAGGTATTAAGGGCATTAAAACAAAAGTCAACTTATAACATACCTTATTATGACGTCAGAGCTGTAAAATCAATATTCTGCATAGTTTTATTAAGCTAAGACAATCTCCTGGCTAAAAGTATTTATTTTGTACTTAAATTATGTATGTATTATATATTAGGAGAACAATAACACAAAATTGGACCGAGGATAATAGTGAAATTAGTGAGTACATTAGGCCGTATGAATAAGTTCAGTGAATGCTTTTAAACAAATATACATAATTATATAAATATTTGAATAAATCAATTTAGTAATTCGATTTGCTTTGAGCTTTCTCATAAAAAATAAAGTCTACGAAATATATATATATATTTAGAATCTTAAATAAATGAAAAAACATTAATTGTGAATGAATGATACCAGCAGTGCTTACAATGACAACTATGTTTTATAAATATGGCTACCAATGAATTAAGAGTATAACTGTGTGCTCACGAATTAAAAGTATAATAATAATATTTTACTATTTATTCCGAGCAGTTTCTTTGAAGCAGATCGTTTCCTTATTAATACGGCAATATATTCAATTTTTAATGTTAGTTATAACCAGATAAAGGTAATATAATAATTACCCTCTATAAAACTAATAAAAAAAATATAATATGTATGTTATGATCAGCTGATAGATCAGTTGAACTCATATTGAGACATACCAGCATGACAAGGCTCAGCGTAGCTAGTGATGTTGTCCACACAGATGCGAGCGTCCGGATTGCCAGCGGGAATTGTGCCCTCCAGAATCAGCTGTGGGTGATGTGATTTAGGGGTGATGGGAAAGAAAACGAGTTAATATGTAGCCAAAAACAGCCCTCCAAATAAAAGTTCTCTTTTAAAATGGTCGTAAAATTTAATTATTTATAATATTACTTTATTATTTTAACAGTAGTATACTACAAATATAATAATTTTTATTAATTGACAAAATTGGAATAAATAGTATAATTTTAAGAAGTATAATATAAATAAAGAAGATATTGAAAACTTATCTAAAAAGTATTTTTTACAATTATTAAATTTATAATTAAAAATAGGACACTATTGTAATAAATTAAATAATACACGCATTAATATAATATTACATAAACAGCTAACTGTTCTAAGTGAATTCGATACGATTACAACTAAAAGTATTCAATTCTGTTTAATTTAAAAAATATATTTGTAATAAATCACCAGATTGAAAAAAACATAGAAACAGTCATGACATAAAAATGGACAGTTACTGAACTGCTTTATAGAAGACATACACAATTAAATTTGGCAAACTTTATCTCAAGGGATTGCTAATAAGCTCAAGAAGAAAACTATTCTTAATCGACGCGTCAATCTCATCATGGCTTCTAAATGATTGAATTCTCGAGTGATACTCGCACTATCTCCCAGATAATACTGTCAATCGAAAATATTCCCTCTATCCAACTGTAACATACTGCGACATTCTACTCAAAACTACAGCCCCCATACAAAGATGTTCGATCGGATAATGCGCAAAAATTTCAATCGATTTTTCTGTACAACCAATCGGCGTTGACTTGGCAAGATTTGCGGTTTTCCCTCGCTACTGCTCAAAAGTAGTACATAGCTGCGTTGGCGTACATTTAATATACAGACAGGAGATTAGAAGTTATCATGGTAGGTGTTGAGTTAGTAAAGAGAAGGGGCATGATTGACCACCCGCTATATTCCAATTATTCATGTCAACGTCAATGCCAGTTTATGATTGACCCCAGAAATTACAGCTGATATAGTTGCTCCGATTGAGTGAATATTTAGAGTTTACTATTTAAAAGAAAATATTGTATAATTTAAAAATATCTAAATTAGTTAGACACAATTTAGCAACTGAGCGGTAGAACACGAAAAGTATCAATAAAATCATAAAGAAATCAATACTTTTGATGTTTATGGTCCTGGCGGTCTTGGTAATAAAATCTATAAAAAGTAAAATTGAACAAATTTGACGATTTTATTATTTTGCGCGTATAATCATGAGGAAGGCTTTCATGATGTTCTAATTCTAATGAGCTATTAAAGTACACAAATAGCAAAGTTGAGTAAAATATAATCTTTATGAATGTGACCATTTCCATGTTTTATTTCAAAACGATATAAATAATAATAATAAAATTGCATGAAAACATAATTGTACATACGGTAGCATAAAAATTAAGAATCAAAAGTTCCGTTTGCATAAATGACAGTCAAAAATACTCAGAACTCGGGTTGTTCTAAATTTGAACATTAAGCATAAAACAGCCTGACACAAGAAGTAAATAGAGAAGTTAAAAGAGAAGGAGGGGAGAGGGCAAGGAAAGAAAATGTCAACTGTTTATTGATTTTCGAGTATATTTTGAATTTGAGGACGCCAATACGCTATCCAATAGTCTACCTTGAAGTCTTTCCCACCGTCAAGATTGACAGTAGCTTGTTGCCAGCTGTCCCCGGAACGATATACGGAGTTTGAGGAACCCCAAACCGCTTCACTTTCACTAAACGAGTGTTATAAGAGAAAGATACACAAAGGAACCGCAGAAAAATGCGCACAGGAAGAAGAGAAGAAACCGGACCTACCAGAAGATTCCTTGACGTTGGGTTTTCATGTGTTTAGTCTTTTCGCAAGATCTAACCATTTACAAAGAAAGCATGAGCGATTAAAAGAACGTTTTAAAGGAAGAAAATGGAGAGTTAAGTGCTCTGGGTAGCGAGAAATATCTTGAGAATCATCGTCAACTGCGAACAGGTACCACCGCTAACGAAGCGTAAAAGTTGATAATTGTACTATAACTGTGAGATAGTGGATCTTAACCCGACATGGAATGAAATGTTTCTCATAATTCAGATTGTAGCACAGTGTTTGAATAAAAAATAAGAGTTAGCTATAAGGAAGTACCTTGAAATCTTTACCCCCTTCAAGATTCATAACAACCTTGCGCCAAGAATTGTCCATCTGCTGACCAGTCTCAGATGGAGAAGCCCAAATTGCCTGATTCTCGCTAAATACAGATACACAGACGATGTTACTAGAGGTGCTGAACTGAAGGCACATCAGTCATCGACACTCAGACTATAGAGCTAGAAGGCTTTAACATACCAAAAGGTTCCCAAACGTTGGGTTTCAGCATCCTTGCCCTTCTTGCAAGATCTGTGATAAGAAGTGGAGTCAGGTAGATAAGATAGAGAAGGGTTTTAATTGGTATTACATAACGCGGAGTGGGGAAGACTTGAGTGTGACACGCCGGCAGATTGCCTCGTTCCTTTGGATGTTAACATTATTTTAAATAAAACAACAACATTTCGAACCTAACAAAACCCCGATAATACCAAATCTATGAATTAGTATACCTTAAAATCTTTGCCACCTTTGAGGTTAATAACAACTCTACTCCAAGAACTACCCGACAGATCGTGGGAGGAAGGGTCGGTGTTTGAGGTCCAAATCGGCTCGTTCTCACTGAACGTTGTATACCAGAGAGAGAGAGTAGGAGAAAGAAATACCGATAGAGGAAAGAGATACTCCAATAGGGATAGAAAACGAGGTCCAACCTACCAAAAGATTCCCTGCCGCTGTGTTTCGGCATCTTTCTGACGTTTTATGCAAGATCTAAGATGATGAAATAAGAAGCGGAACATTCAACATGAAATGGACACAGTGGACTCTGTCCTGAACGAAAGGAGAAACTTCAAAATATAACCCTCAAATAGAGACAGAACTCTTTCAAGATGAAAATTATGCTCTTCAAAGCAATGCAAACCAAAAGATCCTGTTTGTTCTGGATTTGAAAACTCCTCAATAAAGTGAAACAGCCATTTAAAATATTTTTTACCAGCAAATTTTTGAAAATTGAATTAGAAATTCAGCTACTCGTTAATGAAATAAATTCTATTCAATAATTATCAGCGACATAATTTGATTCCATCTCTTTAACAGTTTAATAATTAAAATAATTTTCCAATTAATCAAAAAAACAATGGTCATTGCTCGAAAGACTATTGCGACTTATTTTCTAAACGATTGTTATTATTTTAACTTCATTGAAATTTCTTTGAATGAATTAATTGTTTGACAATTCTTTAAACTAGCAGCATTCTTTGAAAATAGACTGTTTTGTAAGAATAATATAATTAATCAGCTATGCTTATTCTAAAATGTGTAGACAAAATTTCGCAAAATTTCAACATCGCAACAAACTATTGGTGTACCTTAAAATCTTTTCCATCTTCAAGATTGAGAAAAACTTTATTCCACGAATCGGTCAACTGAATGGAGTGGACCGATGACCAGATCGGCTCATTTTTGCTACACGAGAGTTACACAGAGATGAAGAGAGAAAGACAGACAGACGCCTCAAAGACAAAAATACAAAACATACCAAAAGACGCCCTCAGATTCCTGCCTCACTTCTTTTTGGCAAGATCTGTGAGACATTAATAATTGAAAAACAATGAAACAAATATTCTGTACATAGAGTTCTTTTCTAACGAGAAAGGCTTCATGACATGTAAAGGAGAAAAACCAAGGCAAGCAGCGATGTCAATAATTGAATGAATTTACAAAAGAATGTTCGCGAAATATTGAAACTTTAGTTCAAAGATTGATCAACGATCGCTATTTTATACCTTAAAATCTTTTCCACCATCAAGATTAACAACAACTTTTTGCCAAGCCACAGAAGACAAACTGGACGGATTAGAAGTCACAAGACCCGATGTCCAAATTGGTTCATTTTGGCTAGACAGTTGAAACAGAAATGTAAATAGAGAAATTTTGTGATGGAGAAGATCGGAGGCCAGCTAATGAACCTACCAAAAGATCCCTTGGGCCTGACGTAATGTTTCCTTTTGGCAAGATCTGTGAACAGTTAATAGTTAGAAATGAGGTGACACTTCCTTAAATATGTTCTAACAAAGAAGTCTCCAAGGTACGTTGCCAAACCAAATCAAACGGTAAAGATAGAAACGATTTCTTAATTTCATATTATATTTTTATTAATCTGATAATCCCGCTGTCTAGATATACCTTGAAATCTTTCCCACCATCAAGGTTGACAAAAACTCTTTCCCAAGCGACCGAAAGAGAATTTGATGGATTAGAAGTTGAAGTCCAAATTGGTTCATTTTGGCTACAGACAGAGGAAACAATAAGCAACCTTTCGAATGTTGTGTTTGAGAAAATTGTGTCCAAAGAATTGGACAGAAACCTACCAGAAGATTCCCTGTGCTTCTTCGAATTTCTTTCTCTGACAGGATCTAAGAGTTTTGTCAGTGGAAGCAACACGTTACAAGAAATAAACATTTGAACTTTATCTCTCTAAGCTCCGAAGAAGACTCAAGGTAGTTCGCAAATCTCGCCAACCAGCAAAACCAAGAAACAAATTAATAGACTTAAAAAGTATTTATTTTTAATTCTCTCATGTCCCATAAAATCAAAGTCAAACTTCAACCAGGATCTTTAAAGATTGTACCTTAAAATCTTTTCCTTTATCGAGGTTGAGAACAACCTTTTTCCAACCGACAGACAACGATTTTGACGGATCCGACGTCCACATAGGTTCATTTTGGCTACAGACAAAGAGAGACAACTTAGCAAGGCATCGCTTCGTCTCGGAAATGAATACCGCAACAAAAAGGTAGGCGGAAGATACCTACCAGAATATCCCCTGTGCTTCTTGAAGCTTTGTTTTCTGACAAGATCTACATGAAGAGGTCAATGGATGCCGCCAAATTATTAAGTCTGACATATTATTGTGTTTACACACCGAAGAAGACTTCAAAAGAAAAGAAGATAAAGACAACCCAGCAGCCGAGCAACCAGAAAAGACCCAAATACAATTTGTTATTAGTTGGAAGAAATGCTTATTAGTTAAAAGAAGTGATAATTTTCTTTTATTTGTAAACGGGATCCTGCCTTCTAAAATCACCTTGAAGTCACTTCCACCGGACATTGGTATCGAGGCTTTATTCCAACCATCAAGTTGAAATCCATACTTGTCGTTTGAGCGCCAGATAACTTCTGACTCACTACAAACGATCGTTGCGATGGACGAAGAGAGAGAGAGAGAGAGAAAGAAATAAGACTGGGGAGTTTGTCTGTGAGGAATGAACCAGAGATAAAAGCATACCAATAGACGCCAGACTTTCTAGTGTCCTGCTGAGGAGTTCGCTTCTTACAAGATCTAATAATATTGAAGGAGGAGGTTTAGATAAGGACTCGGATTGTGGGCTGATGATTAACACTGGAGAAAAGGTGCAACTCTTTCTTAATATGACTAACTAAAAACACTTGTTAAGACATACTACTTGCGAGCTTTGTAAGTAGTCGTTTATTCAAATAATTATCTGAATTTTAAGTTGAAATAAAGACATTGAAATTACTTGAACATAAATTTTGATGCATTTAAGGTTTCGATTTAATTTTTAATAAAAATGTAAATTCAAATATTCTATAATATCAAATAACTTTTTAATAACCAACTATTCAACATAGAGGCACATAATTATATTTTTATCACGTCTGTTTATTTTTTGTGTTTAAGTGTGCGAACCGAACAAACAAATAGACAGACAAAGTAGTTATTGTATTCAAATGTTTCCGATTAGTCCATATATAAAATTGCACATTTTCATTGTAACCATGGAGACACCAGTAAAGACTTCAGTTAACCACAGCACAATAGCTATCTGCAAACTTCAGACATATTTTAATCTAGTTTTAAGAGGAACAGACAGCAGAAGAAAGAACAGAAGCTTAAATTTGCAAAAGTATTTATTCTAGCGAGGTGCAATTTCTGTCAATCACCTTGAAATCAGATTTTAATGCAGCCTCCAAGTTGACCGTGGCGTGCATCCACCCTCCTTCGATAAGTCCACTATTCGAACTCCACAAAGGGTCGCTCTCACTACACACAAGCACGGTCGAGATTGAAATACACAGGCAGGAAGAGAGATAGAGATGCAATGAAAGTTATATATGTGAGCGATAATCGAACTGTAATATGAAAGTGTAACACACCAAGAAACAACAGGTTTGCCAGATAGGTCGTTGAGTGTTGTTGTACACGAGCTGAATAATATGGATGAAATTGAAACAGAGATTTAAAGAAAAATATACACACAAGAAGTTCGTGATCCAGACGAGATCTGCTGGAAAGACTTCAAGGTGACCCGACCCGGTATTGATAAATTGAGGAATGTCCAAAGATCTTGAGAGATAGAGAGCGTGGTAAACGATACACAGAATGACTCAACTATGACTCATATTGATATCAAATGCAGACCGTGATTCTCTTAAGACAGTATGTACTACGCTTGATTATGAGTAGCTAGAGAGAAAGAGCGGACTGAGAAGGAATAGGAAGAATGTTACAATGATAGCAAAGGTGAGAGCAGTGAGGAAGTGTGGAAGCTCATTTTTATACTTGAAGAACTAATTGCAGATCACGGAGAGAGTAATTAGGACAGAGCAGTTCACTATAATTATCACCTTAAAATCAGACCGAGATTCGAGACTTATGGAGGCAGCCTGCCAGATGTTCCCAGAACTAGCCGACGACTTCCACAGAGGGTCGCTAGCGCTAGAAACGAAAGTGACGCTGTTGAGACAATAATCGTCGCCGACATATTGAATACAAATAGTATACTAACCAAAGAACAGCTGGCCTACCAGAAGATCCTTCAATAGTCTGAGTACAAGACCTACAAGAATTTAACAGTGAGAATACAGCTTCACCTCTTTAAAAGGTCAAGAAAAAGTGCAACAGCGAAGAAGATCCTGACACCACCGCATCACTAGCGAAAATTGTAACTTTTTAATGTCAACGTTAGGAAATCACCTTAAAATCAGATTTTGCCGAATCTTCTAGATTAATAGAGGCTCTTCGCCAAGTATTGGCATCCGGAAGAACAGATTGGTCTGATTTCCAGAGGGGATCACTCGCACTAGAAATCAAACCAAGAATAGACAAAAGAGTTGAATTGAAGATGACCCTTATCGACGAATTAATCGAGAGATAATACGAACCAAACAACAGCTGGTTTGCCGGATATGTCTTCCACTATTTGTCTACAAGATCTGAAAAGTTTTCGAGGAAAGATTGCGGTTTGATCTGTTCTATTAAACCACTGACTGATCCGAACAGAAGTGACGCTTTACAAGAGGACCACCGCCTAAACAACTCTTAAACATTTTGTTGTCAACTATTTAGAGTATTTAGTATAGATTGCGGGAATCGAGATTCACCTTAAAATCCGATTTAGCATCGAGAGAAACGGTCACCTTCTCCCATATTTCCGAAGTTTTAGGAGACTTCCAGAGTGGAAGGCTGGAACTATAGTGAACAAAGGAAATGAAATTATAATGCAATCCGGCTGTCTTGTGACGAAAATGAGAACAAGTCTACTGACCAGGAGACAATGGGAAGGTTCGACTGTTTGTCTATTGTTGTGCGACATGAGCTGAAACACGGCGATATTTAGGAGGAATAGAGGTGATCGTAAAAATATAAAAGGAACGGTTGACTTCAAGGCGCGAAAGCAGCGATACAGAAGAGACTAAATTGTTGTCATAAAAAAGGGGAAATCAATAGACAGATAAGACGAAAGGTGAAAGGGGGTCAAATAGATGATTTCCTGAATGATTATCACCTTAAAATCGGAGGTGCTCTCAAGATTAACCTGCACATTGTGCCAACTACCCGAGGCAGACTGCGCCCCCGATGATCTCCATAATCCTGTACTTGAACTAGACAAACGAAGAAGAGTCAAAATATCTACAGTTAACCTAATTCTCATCTCAAGATTTGGATAATCGGAGAGAAACACACCAGGTAACTGACGAAACATCGTTAGAATTTGCCGCCACAGATTTACACGACCTGGCGAAAGAGAAGAGGCATTTAAACACGGCTCCTAAAATACTTCTAATTGGAACTTTATTGTTGTGAACGGCGGGGAAGATTCTGAACATTCGGTATTCACCTTAAAGTCTGATTCGGTGTTTAAATTGACCGAAACAGACGTCCAACCAGCAGGGGAATGTCGGGAAGAGGTCCACAGATCCGCAGAAGAACTGCCAGGTCGTTATGGTAACAATAAAGAGAATTATCGATTTTGAGGAGAAAGAAAGAGAGTGAGAGACACACACATACCAAAGAGTCTTAGACAGACCAGCTGAACCATCCTTGACGGACTGGCATGATCTGAAAGAACGTGTTGGCATCGAATTAATGCGAAAAGATGAAAGAGAAAGAGTTGGCTGGGAAAGACTTCAAGAATACTAGTTCCTGATTTTTAAAATCACCTTAAAGTCTGATTCAGTATTTAAATTGACAGAAACCGAAGTCCACGCGGGTGATGAAGTCTCTGAAGATGTCCAGAGATCGGCGGAAGAACTGGCAGAAGTTAGTTATAGGAAAACAAATTTAGCAATGTGAGTCGTGACAGGGAATAAGACAACCCGATAGAGTGGAACATACCAAGTGGTTGATGACAAGCCAACTGTGCCATCCTTGATAGATTTACATGATCTGAAGAAGGCAGTGATTAAAGGAGAAAGGAAGAAGGAAGACAGACTTCAGTGGGAAGACCTATAAATAGCCACCGCAGCGCAGAACCTGATTTCTTTTTAATTACCTTAAAATCAGCTGATCCTCTTAAATCAATAGTCACCGTTTTCCACGGATGGTGACTCACCACAGCCGGCTTACTGCCGGCAACACTGCTCCAGAGTGGTTCACTAGCGCTGTAAGCCAATCAGATTGCGGGAAAGTGTCAACACAGACAAAACGAGGGGGAAAAGACAAACTAATATACACACCATGTGACAGCGGGAAATCCAGTTAACGCGTCTGCGGTAAGACGACATGATCTGGCATTGGAGAAGTTAATTAAGAGCACAATTAAAGGTGAAGGGGAATCCCCCACGACAACGGAGAAAGACTATCAAAAGAGGTACCACAGGATGTTCAGAAATATTAACTAATTTGGTAATAAATCACCTTAAAATCGGCCTCAGTAGACATATCAACGGTCACACGATGCCAAGCACCTTGACTTAGTTCTGGTTGTACTGAAGACTTCCAGACGGGTTTACTTGAGCTTCAAGAAATAAAAACTAAGGTTTGGAGTCTAGAGAAAATGCCGTGGGAAGTTTTAAACAAGAAACCTACCAGACAATAGCTGGATCACCTTCATGATTCCGCATCGGTTTACAGGATCTATGACGCACGTCAAATAGAATTATGAGAGTTGCCAAAGACAAAACGAGAACGATGAACAAGGAAGACTTCACTAAGAGATACAACCGCCACGACCAACTAAATCTTTCTTTAGTTTGAAAAATATGACTTAAATCACCTTAAAGTCGTTTGACATGGGTAGATTTACTGATGCTCTGCGCCACGAGTATTTCTGATCTGTTGTAGAGCTCTCCTTTGAACTCCAGACCGGCTTACTTGAGCTAAGAGACATTAGACAGGGTCAAATTGATTATCCCTTGAATACAATCTAACTTCCTTAACCTACCATAGAACTGCCGGATCACCTATATGATCTTTAGTTTGCTTGCAAGATCTAGAAAACAAATAGTTGGACCGAGTGTAAAACAGTCTGTTAAGACTCCAAAAAACAAGAGATAGGACAGAGGGAAAGACTTCAAGCCCTGAAACCACACTTCAATTAAAAAAGGTGTCGAAATCCATCCTAATATGTCACCTTAAAATCTGCCGATGAGTCTAAATTTAGAGTGGCTTGTTGCCAAACGTTCCTCTCCCTTGAGGAATATTTGGATGTCCAGATCGGCTTACTGCGACTTGAAATAAAGAGTAGAAATTGAAGTAGTTCCGGTAGTAAAGAACACAAACTGTAAATTAGACTTTAGGGTTTACCAAGTGAGTTCTAAATCTTCAGTGCCATCCACCTTAGACGATCGACATGATCTGTTGTTACACCGAAACAAATGGACGATATATCATAAATGAATGAGTGAAGCAAGACTTAAAATATGGACCAGGAGAAGACTTTAAGCACAGCCGATGATAAATAAAATAATTTAGTATTTGTTTTCGTTCTATTTCACACCTTAAAATCACCACGAGATTCCAGCTTTACGGTAGCCTTATGCCACAAGTTTAGTCCGAGTTGTGGCTGGTTGTTTGAAATCCAGATTGGTTCACTCAAACTTGAAGATAACAAAGAGTAGAGTTTGCTCAATGTAACGATTTCCAGAGATAAGAACAGAAAATGTTTAAATGATTACCAAGTATGAGCAAGATGTGAACTTCCATCCACCTTAGAAGATTTGCAGGATCTGTACACGTGAGATAAGATTGTCAAAATCGAAAGAGGTAAAAAAGGTTTTATAGAAATAGGATGAAGTTGAAGACTGGGAGTTGAGAAGACTTCAAGTACCACCAGAAAATTACCTTGAAGTCATTAGTTGAATCAATATTAATGGCAACCTTATTCCAGGACGCACTCGGATGCCTTATCGTTTCTGAAGACCAAATTGGTTTACTCAGGCTAATCAGATCAAGAAGAATGAAAGCATATTTAATAATGTTGTGACAAGTAGTCTCAGAGCAAAGACAGCTAATTTACCACAAAAGTGCCAGGTCGCCAGTGTCTTGCACCTTTGAGGACTTACACGATCTGAGAGAAAAAGACGAACAAAGCGTATGAAGAGAAACACAAGAAGAATGAAACACAGTCAAGATATCACCGTCAGCAGCGGACAATTTCGATAGAAGGTATGTAGAAAGTTGGGTATAGTCTGTTTTTGAAAGGTATTGGTGTGGATGACGGTTCGACTTATCTAACTAACCTTAAAATCCGCGGTTGCACCGAGTTCTACTACTGCCTTATGCCACTTGCCGTCACCCGCAGCGACCACACCAGAGCTGCCCCAAAGAGGCTGGCTAGCGCTGACAGAGAGTTCGGTAAAAGAAGAAAAATTAGATCGGTCTGTATTGACGAACAGAGATCTGAGAAAACTTACCACACGTACCATAAAGTTGCTGGATCACCTGTCTTATAATGGCGAGTTTTCTCGCACGCTCTAACAAAACATGAACAAATTCGAAATGAGAGTTGGAAAAAGGAATATACTAAGAGGAAGGCTAGTTCTGGGCAGCAAGTCAGTTCAAAATAAGACCCAATAGGACGCCGAACTATAATCCATGTACCTTAAAGTCACTATCGGTGTCGAGGTTTACAAGAGCATGCTGCCAGCTAGTTGTCATTTCCTTACGATGGTTAGACTGAACAGCTTCAGACCTCCAGACAGGCCTGGTGGCACTGGAGATGTACAAGAAAACAGAGGATTAAGTGGAAGCGGTTCTTTATCGATTCAAGTTAATGATTACAACATACCAGAATAAACCAGAATCGCCAGTTTCATGATCCATGGTTTTTTTGCAGCCCCTGTAACAGCAGCCAAATATATAAGCTATCTATTTCAAATATCAATTTATCTGACCAGCAAGGAAGTATATTCAAGATACTTTTTTTACAACAGACCAAATTATCCATTCTTAATGCTAGTTAAACAAACCTTATAATCTGCGCCTGAATCAAGAGGGACAAAGGCTCGGTGCCACAATTGATTTGGGTTTAGTATTTTAGCATCCTCTGAACGCCAAAGAACAGTACCAGAGCTGAGAGTACAAAAATATATGTCTCCACATTATGACTAAGAGAACCAGAAAAAAACACGATGAATATTCACCAGGAAAACTTGTAAGAATTTTGGCTTGCTGAGCCTGGATCCAACTGACAGGATCTACAGATACAATCAGATGTAGAAGTAAAGACCGTTTAAAGCACAGCCAGGAAGAAAGAATTAGACAGTGACGTGGACAGCTAGGAAGACTTTGGGAACCAACTCCTTCTAAAATATTATAATTACCTTAAAATCAGATTCAGAACTAAGACTGAACGATGCTTTTGCCACTGGTTGATATACGAAGATGTCTGTGTATTTCCAGAAGACCAAATTTCATCACTTTCACTGAAAGAGTATTGTGAAACACACATAAATCTGGTCCCCTTTTCCAGCAACCTAGAAATAGCACCTACCAAATAACCGCAAACTTTTTCTTATTCCCGCGTTGCTTGCTACAGTCTCTGAATGAAAACAGCAAATGATGACGTACATAAGTAGAACTAAAGTTTCGCCTAATATGGTAACGGAGAAGACTTCTCAATATTGTGTCAGGCTGATTGATGTTTTATATAAAGTTCCCTGAAATCCTTTTTAACTGTGTACCTTAAAATCAGAACTAGTTGAGAGTCGAACAGATGCGACATTCCAATTAGAATCTTTAACCAAATTCCGCGATGTCCAAATTTCGTCGCTTTCACTGATCAACGAATGAAAACAGAGGTCTTACAGGATCATGATGAAAACTAACTACTGGGGGAGAGTTCTTACCAAGTAACTGCATACTTCTTCTTATTACCAGAATGTCTGTTGCAATCTCTGGATTAAGGAAAAGGAACAAGAGATCAAAAGGAAGAAGAACAGCAGTGACTTTGAACAGACGGCGAAGACAATCATTAATACCAGCCGGAACTTTTGATTCAAATTTTTGTTACTACTCAATACTAAAATGTACCTTAAAATCTGAGGAAGAGCTTAATGTTACTGAAGCTTGGTTCCAACGAGTTGTTGAGACTTTGTTTGAAGACCAAATTTCATCACTTTGACTAAATGTAAAACACCGAACCATAGACCATTGTATACCAGAGAAATTAGAAAACACTAATAACTTACCACAGGATAGCGTGTTTAGTACTAGCTTCACCTTTTTGACGGCTACAGGATCTGTTAGAGTGACATTGCGAAGAGAGGTCAGGTAAAGACAACAAAATATGGGAAGAACAAGATGGGCAGAAAGGAAGTTTCAAGGGAAACTTTAGAAGATCACTGTCAACTCATAATGCCAACGGAAATTTCGAAGCTTAAATTATCTATGATGGGAAAGTCACCTTAAAATCTGCACCAGAGATAAGGTTCACTGAAACTTTTTGCCACATAGAACCTTCAGTCAAAAGGGATTCTTTGGAGGACCAGATTTCGTCACTTCGACTAATAATTAAGATCAAAGATTAATTGTCTGAACAAGAGAAAATCCTTCAGGTCCACTAACTTACCACGTGATGGCATGTTCTCTAGTGGCTTCCCCATTATGTCGGCTGCATGATCTGGAGTACCGAAATACAATCTATTATATCAATACTTTGTTTTAGATGTGAAGAGACAAAGATAAGAGTTCAAGGAAGACCACTTTCGATGCAAAGGGGACTTTTAATTCTTATACGGTTTTGTTTCTATGGTCACCTTAAAATCTGCACTAGAACTAAGCGATAAGGAAACCGATTTCCAATCAGAAGAGGAAATCATAGATTCTTTGGAAGTCCAAATCTCGTCACTTTGACTATCAAACGGGACGTAAAACAAGATAAAGAGGGCTGCACAGAGGAAGTTATACCGCCATAGGAGATGGACTTACCATGTAATTGCATGTTTTTTAATGGCATCACCGTTATGGCGACTGCAGGATCTATAACGTAGCAACAATCATTAAAATATCGTTAAAAGGTGTAGAAAGCAGAAGGAAGACTCAAGGACCTTTAGACTGTCATTTAGGGAACTTTTGACTCCAAATGGATTGAGATTAAATCTACACGTAAGCACCTTAAAATCTGAAGCTGAGCTCAGCGATATGGAAGCTTTTTTCCATGACTTATCCAAATTAGATGAATCTTCAGAAGACCAGATTTCTTCGCTTCGACTGATGATCAGAACAATTTGGTATTTAATTGAGATCTTCTTAAAAATTCAAAATAACTCACCAGAGAACAGCATGCTCCCTTTCAACTTCGCCATTTTGACGACTGCAAGATCTGTTTAGGAAATCATTCATAAAATCATTCATAATCATTTGACATTGCTTCATACTTTTCTGCTGAGCTCAGGGGAAGAAATTAAGGTGTTCACACAAATACCAAGCCTACAAAACTAGCCGTACGTGCCCCGAAAGTCATTTCATAAACTATGTGATTCACACCTTGAAATCATTTGTCGAATCGAGACTGAGAGAAACTTTGTGCCAATCAGACGCTGGAAAGGAAACTCCTTGCCTGCTCTGCCATATCAACTGACTTTTGCTACACACAACGCAGTGAAGGAAGGAACAGACAGGATTAGAACGTGCCGTAAATGCAACCTATAATTAACCTAACAAGGTCACTGTTTTATTTACCAATGATACGATTGGAACTGTTGGCCACCAGCCTTTTCTGCTTCCGTTGAGCAAGACCTAGGAGATGTGTGATAAAGAAGAATCAGAAATGGAAGAGAGGAGCTCAACTACACCTAAACCACAACCCCTCCCTTTCCGATCTGTTAACCTCAGTCAGGAACCAGGTTTTGTTGCTCCTAACTACCGAGAGAAAAAGAAAAGAGCCAACTGGAATTTACAGTTGGCTCTGTGACTTTTTTTACATAAATTTTGAATTATTATCGTTATTAAAACTTCCTTCTAAAGAGAAGAAATGCAAAAATTAGTTCGAGTATATTTTGGTTTGCATCGCTGCTGGCGGTGGTACCTTGAAGTCTTCCCCGCTGCCCAGAGCAAGAACAGCCTCCTGCCATTGAGTGTCACCACCGACATGGTCAGAGGCTGTACTGTGCCAGATTATGTCACTTGTGCTGCACACGAATAATTATCGATTGTCAAGAGAAAAAGACACAATTATTTTATATGTGAAGCTGTTTTGACATGTCATGGTAATTTTGTTTACACCGGTTTTTAGAGTTTTAGTTAGCTAGCAAGTTGTCAATAAATAATTTTACAACTATTAATTGATTTACCGAAACATTTAACACTAACCCAGATAACAATACATTTCATAAATCAGGATATTCAAAGAATTTTTAAAGAAAAAAATATATACAGATATTAAATAAAATGTGTAATCGTAGAGAACTCAAATAGCTCTATTGTTCACTGTAAAAATAATCTTCTTGGCTACAATTAACTATCATAATGAAAATTTGGATCTACAACACGTCAATAAATTGAAATATTTATAATATCAAACTCAATAACGGAATATTACGCCTTCATTTATTTATTCACAGCGTATATTAGGTTCTAAGCAAAAAACCTATACAGACTCTACAAAAACCTGTGTAAACATCATTATCCAATCAAAGTTATAATTTACAGCCACACACATTACCATTTTAGTTCAGAACTTTTCTGATCGGCTCTTTGGCGACATGATCTGCAATATTTTTGTGCAACACAATTGACAAAATCTAATAAAAAGCATTTAATAGTCATATAAATATTTAGGAAATCATTATCATAAAATATGTAGGAAATGTTTAACTTCAAATGTGTAGGAAATGTTTAACATCAAATGTGTAGGAAATATTTAACTTCAAATGTGTAGGAAATATTTAACTTCAAATGTGTAGGAAATATTTAACTTCAAAAACAGATAAATACATTTGTAAATGCATGTAAGATTTCATTGACTTACGCGAAACACGATACATCTATCAAAATTAAAATACATAGCCTAATATAAAATAAAATTTGACAGTTAGTCCATCGGGACACGTTGCACTATATCGGTCATCACTCGCTCACCCTACAGAATGTTTGAGAACACTCAGACTAGCCAGTTGACTGGTAAACTGAAATGTTAGACACTTATGAGTCTCCCTGGCCAAAGCTTTACTACTCCACAGACGTGCACTAAGACTTTTCTGATCGGGTGATAGTGGTCCGGACTCGTCGGAAGGTAAGGGTCGCAAACAACTGGCCTGCGTGCGTTCTCTGGTCAGATACAAACTCTGCCACTCAGCTTGTGTATCCCTTGGGTCTCCAGTCCACCGGCATCTAGTGCCGATTTCGAAGTTGCAAGTAAATCTGAAGTGTCCCTTTACTACACCTGAAATAGTACCTGTGTATAACTTACTGTTCGAATGATTAACAGGAAACAATTACAACTATACAATTTTCGTTAGGGCCTGGTTTCTTATCGTCTTATCGGTCCATATAGACAATCTTTTGAAATTATTTCCTTGAAAGGTGAAAAGAGTACCAAGGGAACTCCATAATCGTACAAATGATCACTACTTTTAATCGAATTAATTCCTTTCTTGATCCGAAAGACAGTGATCTCAAACAACAGCTTACCCGAGTGAATGCCTAAGAATGCTTAGAGCTGCATTTGTTGTAGTAAAAAAGTTGAAATGTAGACAACGATGATTTTCATCCGTAAAGGCCAACTGACTCCACAGTCGAGCACCAATTCTGAGCTTTCCTTTAGCTTTGGTTCTTCTTCGACGTCCAACTTTGAGACAGGCGGACTGACCCGCTTTTTTAGAGAGATAAATTACCTGCCAATTGGCTTCAGTATCGCGAGGATCACCTGACCAATTGTTGCACATTGTTCCACTTTCAAAATCACAAGTAAAGGGAGAATTTTCTATCGGTTTACTTAAGGCTAAAACAAAGAAAGGTAACACTGTATCAATTCATTAGGAAATTCGTATTTACTAAAGAACAAGCTCTTGAGTTCCATTTACAACAATTATATTCTAGTTTTCGTTCAAAAGCTGCGGAGTCATCCAGTTTTTTATACTGCCTTACCCACTAGAGTGTAGTAACACACTGAGACCAAAACGCGAGGAAGGTGGTGCAGTACCCCTTAGTTGGTAACTAAATGTGAGACAAAGACTTTTCGAGTTTGAGGAAACCCAGGAACTCCAAAGACGTGCGGACCGTTTTCCGTTAGGACCGGGTAACATACTAGTTGGGACACGAATGGGGTTCATACACACTGATTGAGTTGATGGTTTTTTCACCAATATAACTTTCCAAGCTGCCAACTGATCTCTTGGATCATCATTCCATTTACAAAGATTACCGTTCTCGAAGTTACAAGCAAGCATATTGGGACTGTTGAGAAAACCTAAGTGGAAAAACCATTAATACATTGACTTAAATTCACGACAATAATCATTCAAAAAATTACAATTATTTGACTGATGACTATTGCTTGGTTGCTTCTAATAGTCCTAATTATTTATCTTACCCACTAGAGTGTAGTAATACACTGAGCCCAAAACGCGAGGAAGATGGTGCAGTACCCCTTAGTTGGTAACTAAATGTGAGACAAAGACTCTTCGAGTTTGAGGAAACCCAGGAACTCCAAAGACGTGCAGACCGTTTTCCGTTAGGACCGGGTAACATACTAGCTGGGACACGAATTGGGTTCATACACACTGATTGAGTTGATGGTTTTTTCAGCAATATAACTTTCCAAGCTGCAAGTTGGTCGCGTGGGTCATCTTTCCATTTACAAAAATTTCCACTTTCAAAGTTACAAGCAATGACGTTTGGATCGTTAGAGAATGCTAAATAAATCGAGCACAAGGGTTACATGAAATTAAAAGTTACTAATTCTCACATGGTTAACAAGAACAGGCTCGGTGCTCGATTATAATAATTATGATCACTAATATTTTTGATCTTACCCACTAGAATGTAATAAGACACTTAAACCAAAACGCGAAGAAGACACTACGGACCCATCTATTTTGTAGGTGAATGATAAGCAAAGATTTTGTGCAGTTGAAATGACCCATGTACTCCAGAGGCGAGCCGATCGCTTTCCGTTGGGGCCTGGGGCCAAACTGGGTGGTACTCGAATTGGATTCATACAAATCGCTTCTGTAGATTTTTCCTTAAGAAATAAAACTTTCCAGGCTGCCAACCGATCCCTTGGGTCATTGCTCCATTCACAGGAATAACCAGTGTCAAATTTACAGTCAAGAACATTGGAATTCTCGGTGAAACCTAATAATTGCAATTATAAATGTTAATATCCTAAATACGTAATTAGATGAACATAAGGGATCATTGCTTGGTGTCTATTGAAGGTCTTACCCACTAGAATGCATTAATAAGTTCAGGCTAACAGGAACTTTGCCTGTGGTTCTAGACTGAATACTGAAGTCGAAAGAGAAACACCGAGTTCCACGTATGCGAACCCATGTGCTCCACAAGCGAGCGCCCCTCTTGTTATTTCCAATAGCAATTAAATCTTCCGCTGGAATTTGAACTGGAGTCATACATGCAACTTGTGAGTCAGGTGGTGAAACATGAACAACATTCCATGTGGCTAACTGGTCGCGAGGGTCCATTGTCCACTTGCAAGTTCTCCCTGTCTCAAAATTGCAGACAAGTGAACTGGGATCACGAAAAGCACCTAAAAGTTAGATAGAGTATCCAACCACTTATAGAAACAACTCGATTTTAGATAAAACGGGAACAAGACCGGTTGTCTTAGATTTATGAGCATATTAGGAAAAACTTTTTTACAGAGGAAAATGTTTTTTACTTATTAATTGATAAACTGATTGGTACCCTTTGGAGTGTCGCAAAAGACTCAGATTAATGTCAGATGTTCCTTTTGTGTCTATCATGTATTTGAATGAAAGACAAGCTGGCCTATCGCTGGCTTTTAGTTTAAGAAGCTTGACCCAATCACTCCATAGTCGACCAGTCTGCTTAGGAAGATCTTCATCTGGCGAAGGTGTCATACAAGCAACTTCAGACCGGACAGGTCCCCTGTCCATAAAAATGACACGCCAGGAGGCCGAACGATCTCGTGGATCACGGAACCACTCACACATATTTCCCTTATCGAAAGAACAATCAAGTGCTTTCGGTCGGGCTAAACGTATAGCTGGAAACAGATACAAATACGCATGGCTATCAGTACTATAAATTAAACCGAGGCTTGTCACTTGGGCCTTTGACACCAAAGTCCTGGGGGGTGCTATTGTTGTGCAGCTGTCTAAAAGAAACTCACCCATCACTATGCTTCAGGATACTAAGCTGTGGTGTTAACTCAACAGCGTTCACTGGTGATGTTATCGCATAATTGAAAGTCAAACATTTAGTATTTAATCTTTCTTCGTCCATGATCCATGGACTCCAAAGACGAGCGGCAGATCCTGAATACCGTGTACACAGCACATTTGATGTATGGAGTTTATCTTCGTTAAACATCATAACACTCCACCGATTCCGTTTGTCGCGGTTGTCTTTGCTCCACGGACAAGACGACGCTACTTCAAAATCGCAGGAAATTCCCGAAGCTAGAAGTCAGACATAACATTAAGATAACAAATTTACATTTTGAACTATTAAAAGTCTTCAGCGTGGAATGGAATAAAGCTCGTTTGCTTCCGTTTCAATGTTTTTAATAATGGATAGGATCGTCAAACAATTTCTTACCCTTTAGAGTGCATGAGTACGTTCAGTCGCATGTTTTTCAGTAGCATAGGCTTAGAATGAATTAGGCGATACGAAAATGATACACATTGAATGGTTTTCTTCTTAACCCAAAAGCTCCAAAGTCGGGCACTACGAAAAGGTCCGGCATATTCTTCTTCTTCCTTGGGAATATGTAATGGAGACATACAGGCCGCCTCACTGGATTTATCTACCAGAAAAATAACCTTCCACACTGCCGACTGATCACGAGGATCATCTTTCCATCGGCAAAAGTTTCCACCATCAAAACCACAGGGCAATGGGTCATTTCGTCGACCTAAACAACCAAATAGTACACTAATTTAAACTGGGTAAAATATCCTGCAATAATCTATTCAAGACTTGTTGCATGGACCGTTTAGTTTGAGCAGAAAATATCTATATTATTTACCCTTTCGAATGCATAAGAACACTTAATCGCATAGTTTTCAGTGGAACTATTTTCGAATGGATGAGACTATAGGTAAACGAGAGACAGCGAGTGGTCTCTTTCTTCACCCAAGAGCTCCAAAGTCTAGCGCTACGCTGTGGTCCAGCAAACTCCTCCTCATCAGCCATAAGATGTACCGGAGACATGCACACCGCTTCATTGGCTCGGCCAGTGAGGAAAATAACTTTCCACGCAGCCGATTGATCACGAGGATCGTCATTCCAACGACAAAATCTACCTCCATCAAAATTGCACCAGAGCGAATTACTTCTTTTACCTAAACCAAATAATTTTCTATAAAATTACTAAAATAAATAGATTGTCATTCAGAAGGACTCGTTGCGTAGGTATGCGAATAATAAGTGTACCCTTTAGAATGCCTTAATAGACTGAGATTGATATCGGAGGAATCGTTGGAATCAACCATGTAGCTAAATGATAAACATGCTGGTCGTTCGTTAGGTTGCATCAAAAATAGCAAGACCCAATCACTCCAAAGGCGTCCCGTTTGTTTGGGCTGATTGTCATACACAGATGGTGTCATACATGCCACCTCCGACTTTACAGGTCCTCGATCCATAAAAATGACTCGCCACGAGGCTGACCGATCTCTGGGATCGCGAAACCATTCGCACATGTTCCCTCGGTCGAAGGAACAGTCAAGAGGTTTCGGTCGAGACGGAGGCACTGCTGCAAAAGTAAACCGACGAATATAGGCGGAACACTTAGAATATTATTTTGAAGACCCGTTGATTGACTCCATTGACTTTTCTAAAGAAAAATGTAAATTTTCCAGTGACAATTAACTCACCCATCACTGTGCTTTAAAATGCTAAGCTGTGGTGCGGTTTTAATAGCCATTACGGGAGATGTTATAGCATAACTGAAAGTTAGACATTTGGTTTTCTTTCTCTCCTCATCTGCAATCCAAGGACTCCAGAGCCGTGCAGCAGCCCCCGAATATCGAGTACAAAGAACATTGGACCGATGAGAACTGTCTTCGCTGAACATCATAACGATCCAACGATTGCGTCGATCACGGTTGTCTTTTGACCAGTTGCATGAAGATTCAACTTCGAAGTCACACGAGATAATAGATGCTATAAATCAACAGTATAGGCGTTTTGTTACATCCGAAAGATACCACCACAATAGGACAAGGCTGGTTACGGATCAGTGAATTTAACTCCTTTTTTAAAACATAAAAAATGCTCAATATACATTTAAGACATCAATCAAATAGCCTTACCCCATGGATCGTTTAAGAATAGCTAGTTTAACTTCTCCAATAAGCTTGTAATTGAAAGAGATGCACCCGATGGGCTGAGAACTGAACAACACAGGACTCCAAAGCCTACTAGAAATATCACGCGGAACTTTTGTTCCAATAAGGCAAAGTACAGTGTTATGAATTGATTCGGTAGAGCGGGTTAGTCGCCAATTGCTGATCCAATTGTTGGGATCCTTGATCCAACCACATGTATTACTTTCAAATCGGCAATTGAATCCAGAATCAAACGCTGTAAGCAAAGATAAATAAGCCTAACCATAGAAACGCTAGCTAATGACAAACCCCAACAGCTAAATTGACTCCGTTTTTTGACTCCTAAAATGAAAAAAAGAATAGCTGCATTCAAAAACTGGCTTACCCCTGCTGGCGCTTTAACAGTGAGAGACGAATATTTCGTGATTTAGAGAATTTGTAAACAAACTGAAGGCATCCGGTCTGACCTAGACGTAAGACCGGACTCCACAGTCGAGCTGTGTAGGTTTGTGCACTGGTAGTGACTACATGACCCGCCATGCAACAATGTGAGTCCCTGGCAACTATGCCCGATTCTTCTATTCGCCATGTGGCTTGCCAGTCATTGTTGTCGTGTGTCCAGCCACAATAACCCTGGTCAAAAGAGCACTTGGAATCACCTTTGATTCGCCCTAACAGAAATAAGGAACACAGCCACTGTAACGACCAAGTGATAATTTTCGAAGGCTGACTTAGCATTCCATACTTGGTTTCAAATTCCATGAGAGATCTAATTTTTAAACACATACCATTTTGGGAGCATTTTTTTAAACATTTTTCTGCATACCAACCTTAAATTATTCTATAACGAAGTGAATTTTGGACTGTAAAATTGACTAATTGGCCTTACCCAGCCTCTCTTTTCAGAATTGCCAACTTCGGAGTGTCCACAATTTTTTTATGGTTAGGAGTTACAATGAAATAGTCCATCGTTAAGCACTGTGATCTTTTATTGTTCAAACTATCAGTTACCAATGGACTGACTACCCTGGCTACAGAAAATCCTGTTTTTCCCTTTCCTGAACGACCAACTATACAGAGAGCAGTGGTCTTATGTGTCGAACTGACAATAGACGCAGTTGGACGCCAGTTCAACGCCCAGTTATTGTAATCATTTAACCATCCACATAAGCCAAATTCAAAGCCGCAGTCCACAGTATCGAAACCTGGTGTAGCAAAAGAAAATGTTTACAATCCTATAGATTTAACTAGATCAATTAGTATCTTTAGCTCATCACCTCGCTTCTTTGAATATAATTTCCTTTATCTGTTACCTTTTTTCACGTTTAAGAATGGATAATTTTGCACCCGAATCTACGTTAGCCTCAATTTTATAAACCAAAGAAAGACAACGAATGACAGGCGCTCCAGGTTTTCCAATTGATGGGCTCCACATCCGCGAGATAGATCCTTTGAAGCACGCTGCGAGATTCTTTTTAACCGTGGAACCAATTTCACTGACCCGCCAGTGAGCGTCCCAATTATTGAAATCATTGAGCCATCCACACATTCCAACTTCAAAATTACAATTCAGACTAACGGAAGCTGTGCAAATAAAATAGATCATACTCAGAGTTTTGCTAGAAGACAAACTTATCTATGGGCCGTATACTTAGTTTTCTTGATAAATATCCCTTCAATAAAAGCTTACTTCTTTTCACGTTTGAGAATTGAAAGTTTACCCCCCAGTGCTTTTTTAGTTTCAATGCTATATAAAAACGATAGACATCGAACCGGCGGAACATCGGGGTTTCCACCTAAAGAAGGACTCCACATTCGCGAGGCAGTTCCACGAAAACAAGCTGCTAAGTTTTTTCTTGTTACTGTGGACCCGACTTCACTGAGTCGCCAATGAGCATCCCAATTGTTTTGGTCGTTGGTCCAACCGCATGTGTCTACTTCGAAATCACAGTTGAGGGTATTGAAACCTAATGCGCCACAAAAATTTGAAGGTTAGGTGTAACGAATAGTTAAATCACTGGCTCGTTGCTGGAACTATTAATCTATACAAGTCTCTCATCCCAGTTACCCGTCTGTATGCTTCAGAACATTGAGTTGAAGTGGAACTCCAGATGTCAACTTGTAGTAGAACTGTACACAAGAAACCGTGGAGGCGGCTACTGCCCGACTCCATAAACGAACGGAACGACCTTCACCAATAAGACAAGTTGCCACTTTGGCCTCCTTCCTCAGCAACGATAGCCTCCATTCACTCCTGAAGTTGCGAAAATCATTCTGCCAGAAGCAAAGGTTCTCCTCGAAGGAGCAGTCAATAATTCGACGTCTGCTGACTTCAACAACTGTAACAGATCGAAACGAAGACTTTCAATTCCCTGATCTTAATATGAACTCTAGGATAATGCTTCACAAACACATATATAACTGCTGAACTAGCTATTTATAGAACAAGTAAACACTAACTAATACACCATGAATCATCGGCAGGAGAGGTAGGCAAATACCATCCTACAATAAGCTACTGCTTTTACTTTCCCTCTTCCTCAATAACTACGTCCACAAATTAGAATGCTATATTCTCTGTCCTGTCTTTCTTTAACGCAGTGAACGACGAACGAATAAGGTGTTTCTTGAATAACACAAACACCAGATCACTGATACAATAAAATGTGTCCTCTGGTCACAGGATGAGCGAATGACGACGTTGGTAAGTGTACAGTTAGTTATGCGTGGATTTGCCTTACCCTTGCGCATGTCTAAGCAAACTTAATCGCGATCCCAGTGAGGATTGGTAGTCAAACTTAAGGCAACCCTGACCCGAAACAGCCGATATTCCTGGACTCCAAAGCTTGGCAGCTCCGGCCACAGTACAAGCCGCAGTGGTTCGTGTGTCTTTTGATTTCCGGATTTCAGTAATTATCCAACGAGAATTCCAGTTTCGTTGGTCATTGGTCCATGCACACAAACCAGACTCGAAGGAACACTCGAGTAGACGACGATTGCAAACTACCTCTGCAGAGCAAGGATCTCGTAACTTATAGTCAGACAGCTATAACTAGAAGCACTCTCGCAGCAATTGGGGCTCAGTAAAATTTAGAAAAAGTGCGCCAATTCGGACAGCACTAAAAATTGTAATCTAATTAAAAATTTTGTTAAAAACTTTTCGCTATTTTTAATAGGGACAACTTTTTCAGGAGTCAAAGAAACCAAGCAACGAGCCTTGTTCAGATTACTTAGAGCTAAAACTGACACATTTTCTGGTCAGTTGTAACTCTAATAAAATTACACTAAATGAAATATATTGCTTAAACAAATCATACGGTATAATAAATACAACCTACATTATATAAAATACAAAAGTCATAGTTATGTTATTTTTTAATAAAGTGTATATAAAGATAGATTATTAAATGAAATCAAAATTATTATATTAGCATTTATAATTTATAAAATGTATAATTAATTAATAAACCGTTTTTTTAAACTTAAAATATATTATTATTAAATTAAATATTGCATTGATAATAAAAATATATTATAAAGTATGAAAAAGTAAAGATTAAATTATATTAAATAAAACCATGAAATAATACTTAAATCGATTTGCAATTTGAAATGTAAAATTAGTACGGAAAAACTAAACAAAATTTTACATAATAAAGTTAATATCATGCGTAGACAAAACCATAAATTAAAATAGAATCAGATTTAGAGATAATCAAAACTAGATCAACCCTTTTGAAGTAATTAGAAAATATAAACATTTTAAAATTTAAATCTAGGTTTACAGTGGATATAAATTCAGTTAACATATTTATTTTATTATTAACGTTAAATAAATTACTTTGGAACCACTAAATCACAATCAAAATTTCCAATTTCATTTAAATTTACAGTATTTTAAATTATATACATTTTTCGGTGAAATATATAAAATTAATGTATTCGATAATACTATGAAAAATAACAAAAATATTTACAAATTTAGAAAAACAGAATTTTAGATTTTACATCTTTACAACCTTTTACCGACGATATTATAAAATACAGATTTAAAAAATATGAAATAACATGAATAGTATAGTAGATAACTGCAAATCATGGTTTTAAAATAGAGAGTAAATATTAGATTTTATAATTTTAATTGTAAAGCATTTATCAAACAAATAACAAAATGAAACGGTAAACGATCTATTTAAAAAAATACACTGAAGACGAAAGAAATCAGTAAAAAAAAACAAATAATTTAATATTTTCGTAATGTAGCATTACATTAATTCCTTCTAGAATTCGATAATTAACGAATATATAAATGCTTAGAAGAATCAACGACTTATTGGTACAATCTAAATTAATTAGCGCAATAATAATGATAGAGGTACAGTGTAGTAATTTAGAATTACAAGTGACGAAATTCCTAAACTGTGTAGGTATGTAGTGCAATAAATACTACAAAGTAACTAATTTGATTTACGCTTAGTAGATCAGATCAACTACTTTATTGAGGTTGTTTAGACTGGTTTCAGTACACATCATTTTTAACTTAAGAACAAATTAAAAAGACATCTCTCAATATACGAAACTTTTAACAGTCAAAACAATTAATAAATAGTAGTTCGAAATATATTATTAAATTAATTAATTCAACATTTCAAAACAACTATCAAAAATTTTAGTAGCAAATAAAATTTTTAAATTAAGAATACTAAAAACCTTTAAATAACGTTTTTGGTGTGTCAAGCAATAATTTGGAAAATTTACAAATCAAGTAATAATCCAACAAAATTAAGATTTTATATTTCTGTCGGTAAAACAAACTACAAAGTTATATATAAACATTTCGTAAATATGTTATTAAACTTCTGATAATATTTCATTAGAGTTTTTGTCTACGCATATTATTGTGCAATGTTATAGCAGTTACACTAATTTATTAATTAATACACATCCTTTGCAAATTCGATTATAATAATAAGTTAAAAGTCGTTTGTTAATTTAATAAATTATAATAAATTACAATTAAAAAAATAGCAAAACCTGTTTGTAAAAGATATAAGAGTGTCAACTTACCATCAATAAGAGATGCCAGAGTAAGCAACAATACAACTTGAATAAGAGTCATCTAGAAAGAAAACGAAGTATGCAAATAAACAGAGGAACAAAAGATTGTCAATACAGAAAACAAACTGATCCCGATGGTGATCTAATACAATGATGAATTTATATAAAACTCAATTTTTCAAATAAATATTACAAATTGTAGATGGCAGTTCTCCCAATAATTTTATATAGCACATTTATTATTTTATTTAGTTAGTTGGCCATATGTGGCTAAATATTTATCCAAATATGGTTAAACTATATTTTGTTGAAATATACATTAAAAGTGTATCAAATTATTTATATTCAAAATGTATAATAGTAAAATAAATAAATCGTAAACTAGTTATATAAAAAAATAAAACATGTTTTTAAAATATACAATACACTTCTAACCAGCAAAATAATAGTTTTACCAACTTTATTCGATAAATATGTTTATCAAGCGTTCCACAATTTCCACTTAAAATTAAATGCTCATCTTTTTATACCATGAGCATTTGCCTTGTGAAGCACTAAATAGACAGTTTAAAAAGTGGAACCCAACAACATTTGACACTCGTTATTCAGTATGAAAATTGTGTCTACTTATTCTTGAATATATATATATTACTCAAAAGAATAATTAGAATATTAACAAGAAAATGTAAACATACTGTTTTAATTGTAATCAACAGTCACATAACTGACTCTAACTTAATCCAATTGTGCCTAGTGGAAACTTTGTTTTTATATGGCATAACAAACAGTAAGCTTACCCAATATTATACCTACAATTTATCCAATTACTATAATTAACTTAGATACTTCTTTATGGAATATTTTATAACCAATTTTTTTATAATTCGAAAAAATAATATTTATGAAGACGTTCAAATTATTAAAGTGTATAAGGTTGTTAAATATTAACAAATTATTAATGCAACAGCTATTTATTTATAAAAAAATAACCTAATGGATAAATAATCTATCAGAATTTGAAATAATGAAACCATTTTTAGATTTATTTATTCATATAGCATGAAAAATTATTTGACTGTTTGTAAGACAAATAGGATTAATAATAGAATTTCTTGATGTAAACAAATAAAAATAATTAATATGTTTTTCATGTTTAAAAAACTCATAATTTATAGAAAATCTTTCATTTTGTTAGACTTACAACCAAGCTACCACATGACTTTTATATCCCCCCCCCCCCCCAATAATGTGTCTATATTTACTTGTTTTTTTGATGGAGTCTATGAATTATTCCCACTATAAGCACAGATACATTGATGTTATTTGGAAATAAAATTTATTTCTTCTCATTATATAATATTTAAAATACCTATATTAAATGTTGTAGTATGTCTCATATTTTATGGATCCAATTAATGTACTATACAATCATTAGATTGTGCAAATCCCTCAAAAAACCTACACATATTTATAACTAATTTTTTATGCATTGAAATATTTATATCAGCCATGAAAACTGACAAGAAAAAAGCTGGAATTGTCGGATTGTAGGCAAATCATAAGTCCATTTGTACATATTTTTCACCAAAAATGATTCTAAAAAGCCAAAAAATTCCTGAAGATCTCATGGTTGTGATTTAATTACATCTACCAGTAGAATTTGCACACATAATTATCTTACCCATAGTAAATATTTGCCTATACTTTTTATTTTAAAAAGTATATATAGACAAATTCATCTGCACACAGATATCATTATATTACATTTTATCTTAAATGATGTGTAATATTTACTTGAATACTAATAGTTCTGATATATATATTATATAGTCTTCTAATTTAATAAAGTTGTTGAAAACATAATCTTATATTATATAAACAAATTAAATATAATTATTCTACATTAGTTATAGAGTTATTGTTAGTATGACAATGTGTTTATTATTATTAAAATAAAATTAACATACTTAAATGTGATATATTAATTAGTATTTTATATACCTTTATAAACAAATTATAACGATGGAACATTGCTAGGTGTCAGTTTACAAAATTCCTTATAACAGTGCTGCCACTCAGTGTCCTAAGCAAAACATCTCAGGAGAGGGAAAAAATCGCAAATGATATTAACAAGTTAAAAATGTATTATATTTTTATATCAATAACATTTTGGGCATGTAAATAGTATGGTAATAGATAATAAATTTATTGCATAGTTAAAGCACTAAATAATAAAAAGTCAGTAATTGTAATGAATGTTAAAGTTTTCGAATTTTTGGAAGTTGAGAAATGGAAATGTGATCAGCTTGTCTTTTTCTCTTCCTTGTCTCTAACAAAAATTGTAGCAGCCTTTTGTTCAACTCTAACAGAATATAATAAATACCGAATTGTGAAATGAAGTGAAATAAAGTATCTTAATAGTAAAACTCACAAAATTTTCTTTGCTTGAACTTCTGATCGATAAGTATTCAAATTTTCTTTTTCTGTGACTCTCTCTTTTGTTCTTTTACCTTTTCTTCTGTTTCCATTAACTTTTTCAACTCTGATCTTCGTTCTTTATCTTTTAATGCTCATTTGTTTACTTGTACTTCTTCCGCTTCTTTCATTTTCTTTGCCAAAGCTTCTTCATCTTCTTTCTTATGTTTTTGGAGAGCCAAAGTGTATTCCGATCTTGCTTTCAATCCCATTTCAATCAGCTTGGTATCAATTTTGACATTTGCAGGATTTGTTTTAGGACCATATAAGAAAATTCTAGCAAGTAAGAGATTGCTACGAGTGTAATATAAAAATAAACATAATTTAAAATTGAAACTACTTTAGTTAACTTAATAGTATGAACATACAAAATATAACTAACCACTTAAAGATTTTCTTTTTTCAACATCATCAATGTCATGAGATTTAATGATCTCTCTTTCAGAATCACTGTTTGAGTGAAAAAAAGTACAACAGGCAAGTGAAATTCAAGTAAGATTTGGATATTTTTCTGATGAATTTAAGGAACACCAAGAAGAAACAATACTTTCTTGAACATCATCTGATTTTGTATCATAAACATTGTATAGATGAATTTCCGTTTCCAATTGGTTCATTGAGATTCCACAAAAGACACTTTATAATTTCAAAATATCAAAAATGTACAAAAATTGCAGAAATCATAGATTTCTAAAAAATATCCCAAAAAAATCGCAGACAGTGGCAGAACTGCTTATATGTAATCTTATATATGTTCACTAATTAATAGTCAAACCAGCATATAATATTATTGTATATTTTAGAAAATGAAAACATTAATATTAGATTAGTAATTATAGAAAATACATTTCAACAATTGTTTGAATAGGAATAAGTAAAAATACTTCATAATATATGAAGTAATACTTCTTAATATTAAACCTTTTCTAACAATTATTAATAAATTATAAACCACTGAAATTAGCTCTTCTATTGATTTTGATTATTAATATAAACTGATGACAATTAATTTAAAATCAGCAGAAGATCTAATTTCAGTAGTTTAAATATTTCCAGTCTGCATTCCATGTAGCCCTAAGTGGATATATCTGGCCTAAAATCAGTAATTTTATATATAAAAGAATAGAAAAAGCTAAAATATTTAGCATACAAAAGACATGGAACATTATATATGCTGGTATAATATATATACCTATATTTATAAAAAATTGGCAAAGAAATCAGCAGAATATTTTTGAAGAAAAGTATTTCTGTAATATGTAATAACATTCTTTAATATGTATATTTAATATTTATCTAATTAAGATTAAATATTATTTTTAATCAAGTGAATAAATCTAGAAAAAAAATTATATTCATGCTTCAAACAATATATGTGATTAAAATTCAAAGAATATATCTTTTGTTTTTCAGTATTATTTTCAGTACCATTTCAGTATTATTCTGTAAATTATTTTAGGTTGAGGATATGGATATGACAGCCATTTTTTTATTATTAAAATAGGATATGAATACAACAGCCATTTATATATATATAAAATATATGATATTAATAAAAATAAAAGTAAGCACATAATAGTATGATAGCTGAAAAATTGAAAATGTATATCAAACAAATGTTAATATATATATATATTAATAAAATTAATATATAAAATAAATAATTACTTTTAATTTATATTAATGGGTCAAGTTCTTCATTGAAATAGTATAACATCTATTTCAGTATTATTTGGTTAATCAAAAGGATAAAGCAAGTTGAATAGTTTTCAGTATAAATCTACAATTACTGTAAAATATAATATTTCTTTGACAGTATTTTTCAGCTAAATTAATATTTTTCTATATTCAGTTTATTACAATATTTAACTAAACAATAATAAATATCCTACATTTTTAAAAATATGCCTGTTGTATATCCCAGCCTGCATTCCATGACAATTGTATACCAGATATTTATCAATAATATACCAATAGTGAAAGATAGGATTCAGTGTATAATATACCCCACAGGGTTGATACAGGATTTAGGTAATGTTTTTTAAGAACCTTGGAATACTTTTAAGGACCCAGATTTCATATAAAACCATATATATGTAGATACTATTCTTTATTATTTACAGTAATATAATATGAGATAACATGATGCAAAGCCTTTGAGGGCATAAGATAAAGTACATAAATATTTCATGTTAGTAATGTATGAATATGAAAACTCATTTCACTACAGCAATTAAAGTCTTAGTCTCCTTAAGATTCTTGGATCTCTTAACAATTTCTTCTTTAGAAGCCCTTAATTGAACTAATGTTTTTTGGATCTTTAGACGCAAGTACATTGTCACATAAAGAGTCCATCTCTTTTTGAAGTTGTTCAATTTCAAAATGTACTCTCCTTTTTGACTTAAGATGAGACATCTCTTCCCTAGCTATTTTATCTGTTTTATGCTTTATAGACAGAGCTCATCCTTCTTTTTTATTTTCCAGATACTGTGCATATTTATAAGAAGATTTATTATATAAAAAAGTATAACAGTATAAGGCACTGACAGTTTATGGTCATACCAGTCCTGGACCATGCTTATAATATTATTAAAAACAACAATTGATCATTCTTTTCACTAAAACATTAAAAAAATATTTATGATACAATTTTTTTTTAAGGACCACTTAGCAAATTTAAGTATCTTTTATGTACTTTCTAAGGACCTAGTCAAATTAATGACCTTTAAGGACCAGTATCCACCATGTACCCCTGATATATTCTTGTTAGGCTACATAGAATGCAGCCTGACTATTTCCATATCCAGTTCAATTTATTGTTTTTAAATTCAAGATATATTTCAAAATTTAAATTCCCTTATGATTATTTTTAAGAATAACAATCTGGATCATAAAATAATTTTATAAATTTTATATAACTAATAAAATATATCAAGAGAAATATCAATAATTTTGTGAAATGTATTTAGAACTGCAGATTTGATATGTAAACATACATTATGGTGAATTTAGACTTCAAAAATATAATACAAAAATAAATTAAAATTTTTATATATTTTAGAATTATATAAAAATAATTGAATCAATTTTTCATGTTAGCATACCATAAAATAATGATTATTAATTCCAAACAGATTATTTTTTTATCCAAAATATTTTTAGAATATTAAATATGCCACCTTTAATTTAGCATTGATTATTTAAACAAACTTCTCTATTATTGTTCACACAAAGAACGTATCCATCCTTATGATATAATGTAATATTTTAAAACAGATTTTGCACACTTAAGATATATAGAGTTTTAAAAATTCCAAAATATTACATAATTAAGTAATATAAATCGTTAATAATTTATTATTTAAATAATAATTAAACAAAAGTTGTATGTAAATTTCAAACTATAATGTAAAAGGAAAATGTTTAAATGTATATATAAAATGTTTATGAAATGCTTTTGAAATCATATTACAATTATAATAAATTATTTTATTTTATTTTAGTTTAGTTTATTGTTTATTAAACTTCTATTCGACAGGACATGATACGGCGATTTTGGTCGTTCTTTTCGTTATATCTATACCCAATCAATAATATATAATATGAGACCGTTGTATACATATTAACATTTTAAAATGTCTTTTTGTATATAAAAATATATTTCAAAAAGCTGTCCTGATAACATTTTACGCTGAATCAAAAGATAAACATTGTTATAGAAACGTTTGTCTGGGTTTAATTGTTCAAGATATATTTATGTATGCGTAATTATAGTAATATATAGTTATTTTTTAAAATATATCCAAAATCTTTTCCTTGAAGACATATATATGTTTGCAGAAGTACAATGACCGCGGTCGCCATATATTTCCAGGTCTCACAACGGAGCATATTTCGAATACAGACACGTACCAGACAACATATAAACACCGCATTTACAAAATATCTTCAGGATAAAAACAATTTAGGATATTTTTGAAAAAGTTTTCTATATATTTGAATACGAAAAATAACTCTATTTCTCTGGTGTGTCTGTATATTGAGACCATTGTTGTGAGACCAGGTAATATATGGCGACACAATGAGATCTCAATTGCAATTCTTGACCCAACAATATGCCACTTAACTTTCACTGCGCAAAAATGGGAGGGCATTTTAAGAAATGTTACAACGTACATTCAGAAAAATGATTGACAGCCAGTATAGACCTAATTATATGTGTAATTAAATTGTATTTTAAGAAAATTGTAAATAATTTTGTATACAATATTTGTCTTTTTGTAAATATACAGATTGCAATGGATTTATATATAGTTACATAATTGGAGTACAATTATAATAGTTGCTAAAAAATTATAAACATTCAGATAAATCACATATTAAAACATTTTTTCGTTAATATGCCTATTGATAAAATGGAGATAATCTAGATAATTTCAAATCTATATGATTTTTGTTTCAATCTTTGAAATTTTATCCAAAGAGTTTATTCAATTCAGTGGACTCAACTTAAATAGACTTTATTCCAAAGTAGACTCTACTGATTCGAGCCTTTATTTCCCTGCCTGTGGCATTATATTTGTCCACATTTTCGGTATCAATTTAAATTCGTTATTTTAACAAGTTGAATGAAATATTATTATTTTTTGATATCCATATATCGTGTTAGACACAAGATTCTCATTTCAGGTAAGTCCTTCGAGATAGTGTTTTGAACCTTTTCAGACAATATCCGACATTTCGCTGACCTATATTTTTTTAACGGCTCTGACCGAAATCTTATAAGTTAAATTTTAAAGTTAAAGTTTAATTATATTGTTGTTTCTAATTTTTATTCAAAATAATTTGTTAAATGTATTGCTTTTTTATTACATAATGCAAAATTGCATTGTTTTTAATATGCTTTTGAAGCAATAGGTACTAAACAGCTATATAATAAAACCCGTTTTGGTATTTGTTCGAAATACGATGACGAAAAAATAGGGGTTATTGTTCAAAATGGATTTATTGTACTGCTAAAAAAAGATTTAGAACGGTGGACACGAAGCATATCAACACGCTATTGGTATAGGGCCTGTATCATGCTTCACATCAAATTGTGTATATTATATTGGTAGCTAAAATTTTCCAACCATGGCACCATTCAGGAAGGTAATAAAGATGGATAACTGGTATACATCGATACCATTAGGCGAGTCAAAGATTGATAAAAACACGACTATCCTTGAAACCTTGAGATCAAATCGAATGGGTATCCTCGAGAAAACCAAATTGATGACAAATCGCGAAAAGTGATATTACCACCGGCTCACCGACTGCTCTCCACAGAACATGACGTTGGTGTATCGGAAGACATTAACAATCCGAAAATTCTAAATGCATACTGCTACACCCTCACCACTATTTTTATGAATGTATATTTATATTTATGTATATGCCTGCCCCGGATTAATATATAAATACAGAATGCTAAATAACTCGTCTCGGGACGCTATCAATATCTATTCAATTTAATTAAATTTTCCTATATGTGTTTATATATTAATCCGGGGCAGGCCTATAGCTATAATACAAAAGTATTAATATACTGTCATAAAAATAGTGCGTATAATTCAATACGAGTGTGTAACAATCCGGCTACCAATCCAGCAAACAATCAAGTAGTATCACAATGCTTTTATATCATTAAAGTTTTAACATTCGCTTTTCTCATTAAGCCATCTGAAATATATATAAAAGGGTTGAATCGGATCTGTAGTAAGCATATGCCCCCCCCCCCCTTTAACGATATTAATATAACGGAACATAAATACACACTACATTTTACTTATGTATAATGGAGGATTATTGTTGAAAAAACAACTTTGTATTTTATGAAATGTGAATATTAATTTAAATCCTTTCTTTATTCAGAAAAGATTATATGAACGACGTTAAATGAAATTTCACATAATAATTGGTGTAATGATTTTACCATAAAATTTATTTCCTATTCAGTGACTATAACAATATATTTACGTTAACAAAAAATTATGTAATGATATATCCGCAGGGAATACTTTAAACAATTAAAGTATCATTTAGTTGTCCCTGGATATATCTTTTCTTTAGATATATGAAGAAATGATAATAATATGTAATGAAATATGGTTTATCGTATTTATATCAAATTATTCGGTATTTATTTATATTATTAATTGGGTAATTTTAAACATATTGCAATATTCAAATATAAAATATAAAATTTTTAACTGTTAAAAATGTTGAAAACAGTTCTTTTTAAATTAATCGAAACTAAAATAACTAAAAAATAATCTCACAATATACAATTAATATTTTAATGTTTTTCCAAATTTTAACTTTTCAGAAAAGAAAAATATACAACGTATAGAACGTATTCAAACTATGTAGCAAAATATTATTAAAAGTCAAATTATATTGTTTAAAAAAATGATTTTAAAGTGAATCTATTGCATCAAATAAATGTGAAAATAATCGATCAAAATTAAATATTTAGTTTTTTTTAAAAGCAAAAAAAAGAATAGTCCATTACCTGTGTCTCAATGGAATTTGATTTCAAATAAACAAAATATTAAAATATTAAAAAATATTTCTACATTTTTCGGGATTGTTTAGATTAAAATAATAGATAATCGCTTTTGATACATCTAAAGACACACTGCTTATATCATCCATGAAACAGCTCATGTGTCGTAAAGACACATAAGTATTTTCATTATATCGATACATTTTAGATTATTATAACACATGTATTATTATTAGTCAAAATGTCAACAGTAGGTTAGCTCATACCAAAAAAAGATATAACATAAATTGTGTTAGCTCTTACAAAACTATTTTCTGAATTGTGCTAACTACGTATAGGTGTTAATATGGTTTTAAAAATGTAAATAGTATAAATCCGAAAATAGATTTGTAAGAGCTAACATAATGTATGGTATATCATTTCTTTTGTGGTATGAGCTAACACACTTTTTGCCTTTTTGACTAATAATAATATCACACTTTTGTTGAATATGAACATTAATACCATTGTTACGTGTCGAAATAAACAACCGATATAGCAGTAGTATCTAGCCACATATTCTGTCTCTCCCTCTCACACTGTCGTGGCTTGCGCGTATAGAAAATCGAGCTATTTTTATGACAATGAACAGTAAACTGGCAAACATGTTCTTATAACTGTGCACTTTGGACCATTATATCTCTCTAAATCTCTCTATATCTATATGCGTAGAAATTGTTTCCAATTTTATAATACTTACTGATATATCTAATTAATTGTAATAGTAACGAAATTGAAAATTTCACAATAAATGTAACTCATTCCTTTTTATGTAAACCTCAAATTTGAAGTATATTGATGGTATAGTTTTCAATGAGTACGTTTGTAAGGTTAAAAAATGCTTTAAAATGATCGTTTTACGAACCAATTTAAGATCAAAAGCTAAATAAATTTACATTTTTATTTTATTCAAATTTAGCCCATTTTTAATGTATTCTAAAAAATTATTAAAATCGGTACGGTTGAAGTTTAGGGGTAGTTAATGGGTCTGAAGAAGAAGAATTAAGAAGAAGGGCAATTTTTGACAGTCTATAACTAAAGATCTATAAAAGATATTAACGTAAAATTTGCGACGGCGCTATTCAACGCATATAAAATTATGTCGACACCACTTACAGTTTTTATGATGACTATGTCAAAAATGCCTAGTTTGTGCTTATTCTATAATACCTACAGTGCGTAGGTTGCCCTCAAGTTCTTAAACATTGAGCTAACAACCTATTACCGTAGCTTTAAATACAAACTTTACTTATATAACATAAGTAAAACTGCATTTTTTATGGAGATTATTGATTTACTACATGTAGGGACTCCAGTGCGAGTTTTTAAAGTTCATTTACTGAAATCTTTCATCGATCCTATACAGGACGTCTCTCTCAGGAATAAAATTTTAATGTATTTAAGAAGAAAAAAATTTTCATCAAGGCTGATTTACATCGAGAATAACTTTACAGTGGATACAATTAGACACTGGCACCAATTTGGATCCTTTTGATGAAAAGGGATATAACTAAAAAAAGATAATCAGATAACAGTAAAAAGGAAAAGTCACTATAAAAATAAACAAATATCGAGAAAGATGAAATATTACTTTCGTAACTTTCGGAACTAGAAGTTACGTATATGATTAATTGATTAATATAATTAATTGAATTTTCTCTAAGATAAAAATTTATAAAAGTAAATTTGTTTGTGTTATATTTATTATTGTTTAAGCGGTTAATTCAATAGAGTTTTTCTTTTATCTTTATTTTACTATGTGACTATAGAAATAACATGAATTTTACGTATAATTCTAGATATAACATGTATTTTTACGTATAATGCTAAATATAACATGCATTTTTTAATTCTCCGAAAATTATAGGATTATTAGAACATTAATTGTAACACAATTATCGATTCTCAAGAAATTCAGACACTTAGAAGTAATTTTATTTATTTTTAAAAATATTTTACAAGTCAACTTAACATTCACATTTTAAATTAATGCAAGTTTAATAATGCTCCAACTCTTTTGTAAATTAATTAATAAAATGATTTCATAAATTGTTATTGGTGAAAGTTTATATTGTTCATGCGGGTATAATATAATTTTCGTTTGTTCAATATAATATTAGTAACAAATCACATTTGACGAAATTGAGAACCAATCAAATGTTGATCGTTCTCCAGTAATTTTTGTGACTAAATTATTCCTATTGGTAAAACAAACTTTACTCTTATTTCACAGTTTCATTAATTTTGCGATTCCAAACGATCCACTTTTTTTGAAATCAGTATTTATTGAAAGCAATATTGAATTTACTTTTAATTTTTCAAAATGTTTGGATTAAAAATGTCGTTTATCATTTTTCTCATTTTTATAATTAATCATGGTGAGTCCGAATATAAATTAATTTTGATGACATATTTTAAAATTTTTAATATGATTAATTCTGAAACCATAAAAGAATAATGCAATAAAGGAAATTCCACATTTTTTAAAATTACAATTTATAGTATATATATATATATACCTTTATCATAAAGAAAGCAATTTTTAATATATGAATCATTCTTTACAACTTTCAGTTACATACATTTCAAATTGTGACATACAACTTAAAATGAGATTTTCAAGATAGAAAAATGTATTTGATAAATAAAATAAAATAAAATGAATTATTTTTACATATTAAAGCAATTTAAAAAATAGTTAAAGTTATTAAAAAAACTTGAAAGTCATTTTAGATATTTTGTTTAAAGCGACATATTTGTATTTATTTACTGTTTTCTGATTAATCTACATCTTTAAGGGTTGATATAATAATCATTTTAAATAAGTTGTATTATATATATATAAATATAATAATATCAAAGACCTCATATTCAAATAAAGAATAAACAAAATTTTTCATTTTAGATGCCGTAATGGGCAGATACCTACCTGAGGGAAGCAAAATGTCAGGTAAGAAAATATAATATATAATGAATGTATATATTTATAATAATAATTATTATATATTTATAAATATAGTCTATAATGATTTATTATAAAAAATATATTTTATAATATCGCATGTCATGAAATTATTTTAACTCTAATAATATGGTTATTTGTGCTTTTAGCATTTATAAATTAAAATAGTATCTTAAATATTTGATTTGTTAAAAAATAAAAATATAATTACTATATATAACCATATTATTATTTATAAATAAATATCATCATACAATTCAAAAAATTCTATTTAACCGAAGAAAATATTCAAGTAAATGCATAAATGTAACATCAATAGTTCGTATCTAAATCATAGACATTACACAAACAACTTAGTCGTCGAGTTAGCCAGTTAACTTAGAAGTTATAGAAGTTAAATTAGAAGTTATAAAAGTTAAATTAAAAGTTATATAGGTAAATTAGAAGTTATAAAAGGTAAATTAGAAGTTATAAAAAGTAAATTAGAAGTTAATCTGCCTAACATTTTAAATTAGAAGTTAATCTGCCGGCTAAGAATTTTAAATGAATTAATTTTAGATTGCAGATCTAGTTATTCGTGTAATGTCTATATTATGATCTAAATAAATATGTGAATAAGAAGACAATTATGAACGAATTTAATAGTAAAAAATATGAAATTTTTATAACAAATTCTGTAGAAAATATTTTTTATCTGTCATCATTTAGCTAATTTTTAATTGTTTGATATAAAATTCATATTCTCGTATTTACATAGATGCAACATGCAAACTAGCAATTTAGAATAATTATTAACCAAATGAGAATAATAATTATATAGAAAACCTATACTGTAATGAAATCTGGATAATTTGATTACCTATACGACAAAAATAATATTTTTTGAATCTTAAAAAACCTCTCATAATTATAATAATGGTATAATAATGTTTATTTTATGTAATACAATTAGAGTAAAATATTAATAAGTCTTTATACAATCTATAATGCATGGGAATCAAAAGTAAAAATATATAACGTTAAGTGGAAAGACATAATATATTATGGTTTTGACGAAACATGTTATTTCTTTTCAAAGTTTATCGGATCTAAAAAAAATGTTAACGATAACAATAACAATGAAAAAGAAAAACTTGTCAATTGAAAACCGAAACAAAAAGAACAGTGAAACTAAAATGAAAGTTTTAAAACAAAAAACTGTACAATGTGTACACAATAGTAACTTAATTTTATTAGTTAAAAAGATACCTGCAACGAAAACGTTCAATGACATAGATCCTGGAAACTTATTACAAAACGAGTTAACTATAATGGTTTTATTTTTTATTTCAGACGATTCCTTCAATTTCGACAATACAGATAAATTCGACATTAATCCAGAACAGTTTGGTATTTTGATTTATTTTTTATTTCGTTTGTTTAAATTATATCCAGCATACTATATCAAAGTTAGAATTTAATAAAGACCACTATGAAAATTATAAAAATTACATATCAATAAAATTAACAAACACATAGAAGTTTAAAATTATGTGAGCAAAATTAGATTTAGCTTTGAATAGATTTAATGCGATTATAATAAATATTAACCATTAATATATTAATAGGTTATTGACTATAGTCTTTATAATAAAAATTGATTAACGAATACACCTGCTTATATTTGACTTGAATTAATAATATAAAATGAAATCTATTAAATATAACATAACATTAGTTTTATGGCCAACGCCAGATTTTTCTGTTACTATTATAAAAGACGATTTTTTGTGTTTATAATTCATTTGTCAAGAATATTTATATTAAAAGTATATATATTCTGTCTGCACTACAGCCTCGGATTCTATGTCAATTAAAAAGCGACCTATCTGGTGTTCTCCAATTTGTCCGGGAAAATAAGCGGGTATCCACAATGAAGCAACTTGAAAACTGTTTTTCTCTTCACAGATAAAGACTGTCTGTGTCCTTTTTGTAACATACACATATAGCGGATTTATCAGTATAGCTCATTGTGTCAAAGTTGAGAATTATTTGAAAATAAAGAACATATCCTTTTATTGAAGATTATTTATTGCGCTATTTTTACACAATCTATTTTGACAGTCATTCTATAAAAAAAGTATTATTAAATATTTTTTAAACGTTTCACTCACATTGGAAAAATTAAAGCAAACATTATTTGTGATTTGCTCCCTAAAAATCAAAATTATATCACATTTCAGAATTGTACATTTTTCAGAATCTTAACCTAAATTGAGAAATTAAATACATTTATAGATTCTTTAATAACGTAAGTGTTTCATTAACATAAATAGGTTATCGAATGGGACACAAATTTTATTATAACTTTTAATATAACTGATACTAATAAATGTTCTATATATATAGAATGTAACATCTATTCCATGCAAGTACCTACCTAAGTTCATTTTTTTAAATACTTTTGAAAACGTATAATTAACAAAAACCAACATAATATTAATATAATATTCAAATTTAGAATTGTAATACATTATTTGATAATGCGATTTAGAGTATTAGCGCTGATAATTTTTAACAAATCCATTATTTTTCATAATAACAATATCTTAATTTATCACATAAATTTATTTATCTCATAAATTATCACCTAAATTTGTTACAAAATTTATTTCGGTGAATATTTATTTAAACAACAGAGATATAGCCGTATTAAGAGTGTTTAAGATCTATTTTTAATCTTCATGTTTTACTATTATAGGTTCACTCATGATTTACTTTGTCTCTATTATCGGACTTCCAATACAATTGGAAAAACCGAAGATAAATTATAGTCACAAGTTCTGGCCAAGTTCTCAGACTTTGAGTGGGATTAGCAAAATTGAAGAAAGAAATGTCTCTCTTTCAATACCATATGAAGAATATGGCTTGCTGTTTCTTTAATCCTAGGATTATTAAGGGATATTTGGTCAGTACACTAAAAATTAAATATTTTAAAAAAAATATACAATGTTGACAATGTGACTGATTTTATAAAAAGTTAAACATCCTCCTGGTGTATAATATAAATAACTTATAGTATAATACTTTCTGTCATGGATTACATAAAAAACAAAGCCATAAGTAATTAGCTGCTTATATTATTATCTTTTATTAGTGTAAATAGATGAGTGTAAATATAATATGCTGAAACATTGAAATTATTCAATGATTTAATAATGCATCCATTATTCCGTAGCAATGAAACATTTTAATAAATTACTATATGATCACTGATTAAATAGGCAAAATACAGAACAATTCAATCTTTAATAAATAATAAAATGCGTTCACGCAACATATTGATTGAAAAAGAGTAACATAATAATTTAATTAAGTAATGGAAAAATACTTAGACAACTTGCTTTCTACTCTCTAATTGTCAATATATATAGTTTTTTATTGACAAAACAATAAATACTGATACAAATCATGTTATCAAACAATAAAATTAATATTTCCAAAATAAATATATAGGAAACATTTTTTAAAAATTACACAATTTTTGTAATTATAAATACATTTAGTTGTGGCATAACGGAATGTGGGAGCCTATAAAGGTGTTGATAGTTCTCTTGATATTGGCTTTCACGGAGCACATCGTGTGGATCGTATATATTATATACATTCTTCTTGTTTGATTTTATTTTGCTTCCACTGTATCCCTGTCGACAATTTCGTTTATTTCCACCCATAACTGCATGCTGATGTCAAGATTCCTGGCTAAAATCTATTAAGCTTTCCCGCAGATGACACCTTATATTTTAGTATCTTGTTATATAGGGTACTTTCTCTGAGAGTATTGTATTGTATTTATTGTTTACCACTGTTAAAATATAAAATTTTGTACAGTATTGGAATGATACATAAATATAGGCGTAATACATATAGAAACAATTATAAGTTTTTTTGCAGCTTTTCGCTGTAGCTTCGAGGAGCCCACTGTCTGAACGCAATTTTGTCCTAGCTTTAGGCGACATGCTGGCGGGACGGAGAGCTCTCCCCGAGTAGATGAACGAGTAGGGAGGGCGTCGTTTACTTTTATGGAAAGCTTAGATTTGAGACCGGCAGGAGCTCCTTGTTGTTCCCATACTCTGCGTACCAAGGCAGCACGAGCAGCATTGCGTTGTTTCCGGAAGGTTGGCCATTTCAATAAGACAAATGCGTCTAAGGTGCGGTTTTTCTGGATAGCAGTTCTTGCAGCAGCGTTGTATCCACGTTCAAGAAGACGCTGTGCTTCGCAGGATGCCTCCCCAAATAATGTTTGGCAGTAAGTTTTGGGAGGGCCAGTGTCTTAACAGTGTCGCTGCAGACAATCATCCTGCGGGCTGGATATGTATTCTCTCTGCATAATATTGAGCCCAGCATTCAGTCCCATGTAATGTCCAAATTGTTGTCAAAATTAAGAATGTACCTATATTTATAATGATGATAATGGAACTTGAACAAATAACGGGATATAATAAAAAACATTTTTATGAATAATATTGCACCGACCCAATTATGCAAATTAATTTTACCAAATACAAATGAAGGTTTCGAGATTGCCAGACACTTCGTGAGTGAATGTATTTCAATTCACAGCGATAATCAAATTATCATGCTAATTTATAGACAACTCAGTTATGCTATATAAACATATCGAAACATAATGACTCCGTGTTAGAATTAAGCGTCAACAAATTATTACTTATTATAATCACTAAATAATATGGCGATAGAAAAACTACGTTATGTAAAGTCGTAAAGTTAATTTTAAATGAGATGAGTATATGTATATAAACAAGCTGCTGATTTATATATAAATATTAGGATATATTATCTTAAGTGGCATGTTGCTATTTTGCAATAAATCGTCAAAAAAAGAACAATTCATTCAAAGTCAAAAAGATTTTCTATTTATATGAATTTATTCATTACAAATAAAACTATACATAAAGAATAAAAACTACATTTAGATTAAATAAAATAATTCTACCGAAAAAAGTGAAAAAAGTTGTTTTCAAATATTTTTTTTGTAAAGTATATATAGTTTGAAGGATATATAATCTCTCTATTGTTAAAGAATAATTCTACAATAGAATATTCGTCAAAATATAATAATTCAGTAAAAGAATACAAGTAACAAAATAAGTATCACAGAAAACAAACAAATTGTCAAGAATGGAAGTCCCAAAGATGAGTGAAATATATTTATGTAGATTGAGTATTTATTGTTGGTAACAATAATTAACATATATATAACTACATATTAATTATTCACGTTGTAATTACAAAGTTGCAGACAGACGTACATTAGGTCTATTGCCCACAACTTCTACAGAAATTAAAGAAAAAGGAAAGTCTTATCACGAAATGGTATTTTCAAAGCCTCATGGCTTTGTAATGAATGTTTCTCTTTCTACAATTGTTGGTTTTTTGGGCAGATAGTAAGTTATTTTATACCAACTAAGCCATAGAATAAACTAATATTTTCATTTTATAAAAAGATAAATTTTCTTTTATTTTACAATTAAAACAATATTAAAGTATAATTTATACCTCTAACAGCAGGCAATGAAAATGTCAGAAAAAAATGAATTCGATCATAGACGATTTTAGACTTATTTGAACAACTTCAGAGTGATCAAATGAGAGGAGGCAGAGAGGGAATGAGAGTTAGTTTTAAACCGGCACAGCGGTGAGATTTCCCGAGTTCTCAGGAACGACAACTTGCTTAGGACCTGTTGCCGTGTTTCCGGTTGTGTTGAGCGGGTGTAGGAGAGCTGATCGTGCCTTCCACGGAGCATACCTAGAGGAGAGGAGGGCCTCACGTGACGGAGGCACATAGGAGGTCTGATAGGTTGTGATCTTAGAGTCTCCGTACTGCATACTTTGTCGAGCACACTCTTGTGAACGAGCTTTCTGCTGACGAAGTCCCCAATTGGTCGGTTCACCTGGACCAATGAAATGTCAGAAAGAATGAATAAAGGGTATTTTGGTACCACGCCCTTAAGTTTAAATGTGTGAAAGTTAGTAAATAAATTCCTAAAATTTGTGCGATTAAATAATATGTTTTTGAAAACAAAATCAATCGTTGAGTAAATATACTGAATCAATACATATATATAGGTACATATGTTATAGTATAGGTAAGCTTTATAATAACTATATTAAGAAATATCTGTATTCTACAGTTTCTTCATTTAAAAGTATAGTAAAAACAAACCAGTTCAACTAGATATTTCTATAAAAAATGAACAAGTATATGCCGTACCTAATTGAAATTGTGGGAGGTTATATTTCAATTCTTCTAAGTTAATATATACAACATCCTCTGCGTAATACGGATCAGGTTGAAGATTAAGCAAACACGCAAAATTTAAGCATATAGTTGTTTATCATTAATATATTAATTCGTTGGCAATGGGAGAGTCATAATTCTCAATGAAAAAATCCATTCCATCCTTGTTTTTAGTACATTCCCATGAGAATGAGAATTTTCAATATTCGGGAAATACTATACGTGTTGAATGAAAGTTCAGTCATGTGAAATCTTATGAAGAGGCAGTGATCCTCACGATTTCATTTGTAATAGCGATATAACCTGACTATATCCTGTTCATATATATGACAATGTATAATTTAACACTGGCTATTTGTACGGTATTATATAAATAAATGTCATAATATAAATGTTCTGTATATTCGATATTAAAATAATTTTTAACAATAGTTCCTCAGTTGGTAATCTTTTAATTCAACAAATTTTTTAAATAGAAAATTTTGAATTTATGATAAGAACGACTATTGAGTATTATCGAAAAGAAAACTAAAATTTATTTATTTATTTATTAATCTATTTTTAATGAAAAATTAAATTAAATTGCATTAAATAATAAAACACAATAACTATATAATTCTTCAAATTATCGTACAAATAAGAACAGCGGTAATTTAATTACACCAAAATTGAAGAGATAGTTTATTACATTTCCTTTTATGTCAGATATATAAATCTAACTCAAACAGAAACAAATAAATACAACAAATATTGGAAAATACAATTTATAAAACGAAATTGGATACTTTTTAAAAACCAGATATAAATATTTTCAATTCGATTTAGACTTTTTAATTGAACAATTTGATTCATCGAAATATTATTTTGATTATTTCAGCAAATGTATCCATTAAATTCAGAATTTGAAATATTTATCCATATAAAAAATAAAGATACAAATGATGAAAAAGTCACTCAAAAAGACTGACCTTTGAAAGAACGTAATAGAAAATATTTTTATATAGAGCATGGTGGTCAATACAGTGAAAATTCTAGACAAATAAATATTTTATATAGTCAGTCAGACTTCAGTTGATTAGATAGATAAAGAAGGACTCAACTGTAACGATTATTCAAAATGATGCCATTATTAACTTTTTAAATATATAGGCTTACGTTGGCCGCAAGTATTCCACAAATAAATTAATAAATTTAAAGTTGAAAAATTAAAGTTAAATGATGATTTTCAATGTTACTATAAATCAGTATAATATTTACTTCATTTAATAAATGAAAATAACTATTCAATTAATTAGTTAGACTTTGTTGTTATTAGTATGTGAAAATGAAGTTTAATTCGATTTATGTATTTTAAAATTTAATTATTTTAATATTTTTCACCTATCTAGACTGATTTAATAAACCTAAACATTCAAAAGCTCGGTTATTATTTGTTTGATAATTTATCGAGTAAGATATTTATTGTGTGCCCATTGTTAGCATAAGCAGTGGTTTTAACTGCAGTATAGCCTCAGGTTATAAATATTAATTCCTAATGACATTTTACAATGCGCATAAGAGTGTATCTCCAAAACCTTTCTGTTATATCTTTATAAATGTATTTATAAGATATTAAATATCCATATTTCTAGCCCTATTATAATTTATTTGTTATATAGGGAATAAATGAACAAACTTGACCATTAGCAAATAATAGCCTTGTCAATTTCAACATCATAATAACACAAATTTGTACATCTCCAACATATGTGTTCTAAATATGGATTCCTATTGCGTGCAGTCATATTTGGAAGTAAAATATACAATCAATATTTAAATTCCAATTTACAACGACGAATCTTATCTCGGATGTAATAAATATTGGCATACTTGAAGTAGGTAATTATCGCGAGTTAAGAATCAAGCAAGCAAAAAGGATCTTTTAATTATATGTCTACTAATGAGTGACCATTTATGTGAAGTTATCCCTTCAGAAAATGTAATTGTATATCTACATGAGTCAGCCTATACATATATTGATCATTAGATACCAATTTTATACCTAATTAATATAAAAAATATAAATATTATGGGATTATTTCTGATAAAAATATTGTATCGACCGCTATACTGATTCATCCCTCTTATAAAAACAGATATGATGAGTATTCAACATATTTTTATAAATTTACCATGTATTAACCAAAATGTAACATCAGATTGTATCTAACTATACTGATTGTATATTTATATTTGTCAAGAAAGTCAATGTATTAACTTTCCTTTCTATTCAATTTTCAATACCTATTCAATATTCTACTTTTCTTTCAATTCCTTTCTATGAATGTTTTCTATTACATTTATTAATTTACCTGTTCTCTAATTTTACTGAAACAATGTTAAAACTGCAATTAGCAGCCCAATATTATTTCTAAAAGACCAACTGATTGTAAAAATATGAGCTAACACACATTTAGCCATTTTAGAAATGCACAGGTTTAGAATTTTTCTTCTTCATTCGACGAAGGTTATAGTCAAATATTAAAAAACCATTACGATTATTAAAATTATAAATTGGAAATAATAACTACATTATCAAAAAGAATAAAAGCTGTTACTTTCAGTATGCCTTAGTATATAATAATAATAATATTAAAAAATGCTTCGAATAATTAGAAATGAAAAAATAAAAAGAAATGACATTAGGAAATTAATAGTCAACTGATAGTCAAAGTTGCAGTAAATGGCTAAATAATTTTTTTTCTAATAATCAAACAATTTTTAAATGTATACGAGCTGTGCAAAAATAAAAACAATAGCTACAGTTGTCAAATAAAAATATCAGATATAATAATATAGTCTACAGAATATTCGCAAAATACGTTATTTAAATTAAAATCAGTTAAAGCTTAGAGTGAGTGGTTCTTGAATTTAAATAAAAGTACAAAGAAAAATAATTTGAATTAGAAGAATATTTTTATTGATACTCAATTTGAATATGCAAATGCTTTTCAAATGTTTCTCAAAAATTATTTTTAAATCTAAACTGTGACAAATATAGGCAAATTTTGTGATACTTGATTATAGTTATATTCTTTATTGAATTATTTATATTGTTCAATACTAAAAAAAATTCAAACATTAACTATGTCTTTGAAGTGGTATTTGAAGATATATTATAGATGGGATTTAAAATAATAAATTTTTTCGGAGAAGTTGTTTTTGCTTTCTATTAAAAATAATAATAAGGGTAATTATTGCAATAAGAGTCAACAAATGAACATTTTCAAATAATAGTTAAGTACGATTAATTATTTAAGATATGAAAAGAACTAAATTATTTGTTTTTAATTATATATTTCCCTAAATCTAAATCATTATTTCAATTTTGCATAGTATATAGCCGTGAAATTCGACCGGGTAGTATAGTCTGCAATTATCAGCCACCCCCGCCCCCCCCCAGTATATTCATTAGTATTTAAATAAAAGAGTTTTAGAATATCAAGCAATAATGATGGACACTTAATTTCTAAACATCAAATAGATTATTTTTTACTCAGTAATCATGAAAATACTTTATAAACTATCCCTTTTATAATTTTTTTTAAGTTATCATATTGAATGCAATAAAAATTATATTATTTTAATTGTGCTAAAAAATAATTTAAATCTTTTTATTGTGATGTATAACCGAAGGAAGAGAGAGGCATACAATTTGGTTAGGGAGTATATTTAAAATAAAAAAATTTAGTTTTGTTTAATCATTTTAATAAAAAACGTTTTCCTTACATTTGATTTTGAAGATAAGTAACAAAAATGTAGAGCTTATTTTATAAAATATATTTTGGAATAAGGTTGAATTTCAATTTCAGTCAAACAGAAAAATAATAATTAATTGCTTCAAATAATTACTATTGAAAATTGTTTCAAAATCGAAAACAACGCATTAATTTACTCTTTATATATCGTATAAATTATAGGCAATAAATTTGCTTTTGTTATGTATTTATATTGCGATATGTCTTTTATTGGTTTACTGAATTGGATGAATTTTGAGCTGGTGTAATCAAGGTCTGGAATTCCGAAACTAAAATTGGTGTTGAAGACAATTAATTAATATAATTATATTGATGGATGTTATATTTTCCCAAAATCATGTGAGATATATTATGCAATATAATAATAATCAAATATTTTTAAATGGGAAACGTTTTGCAAAATCATAATATATAAAAACGAAAAAGTGGAAGAAAGTTTGTATGTATGTGTGTACAAATTTGAAAATTAAACAAAATCAATATTAATAATGTGCAGCGCTCCTTCAAATTAATTATTATAACATGTAAATTATTATTTCGTATTATACATTGTCATTGGTATTTTGAAAAGTATCTCATGACACATTTTGATACACAATTTCATAAAATAATCTATATATATATATACATACCCGTAGGCTGTTATTAATTGCATACAAATTATTGATTTAATTTCTAAGCAGATTAAATAAATATTATTACAATATAGGAAAATAATGATTAAAAACTATTAATGAAATGATATATTGGATAATGTATTGTAAATCTATCTTAAAATCTTACAACAAATTAAAAATTTCAATTATATTGCACTATTTTATTTAAAAGCAACCCCAAATAAATGTCTCCCACCTTGTATTGGGAAATCCCTCCGCTCAGGTCGCCAGGATAAGGTGCCACTGTCCCATTCCCGCATAGCTGGCAGTTTATTCCGTCCAGTTCGTTCCCGTTTGTTGAAGTCTTCATCATACCAAGTTATGGAATTGTGCATGTGAGCATCACCATGGTGACCAAATATGTGTTTCTTTTCGAGACCGCCTCCTCGGATCCAGTATGTCAGTCGGGTGTTGATGTCCGGATTGAGGTAGTTGCGAGGACGATAGTCTGTGTGGTAGGTTGTACTGTGTTTGTGTTGTTCTTTGTTATACTGTAGAAGAAAGATAGGTTTGATTAAATTAAATCGATATTACAGCAAACGTCTCAACTTTCTAAATTACGTGTATTTAAAAAAATAAACAATTGTCAATTTGTATAGTGTCGATTTAAAAAAAATATTCCAGTAATTTTAATTATAATATGTCTTTAAAAGTTAAGACAATTTGATTGGATATTTGTAGTTTATTATAAATTTGTTAAAAAAAATATTAAATTAGAATTAATATACAAATTAAACAAATAAATTATATTAAATAATACAGACTAAATTTGATTAATTTTTAGTTTGAATGGTTAAATAGTTTTTATGATAAATATATACTGATATTGTCATGATTGAAATATTTTAGAAAATTTGCAAAAAAATGTATTTTTGCATTTTGAGATAATTTTTAATTTTTTTAATTTTTGTGATTACAATGAATTAAAAATATAATTTATTTCAATCACTAGTCAATATTTACAATATATATACAAATTTCAATTATGATTCCAATTTAACAAAAAATATAACAAAAGTTGAAGAATTCAAATGGTTCAAAATATGAATAGGTGATTTTTAGATTTGACTATTGTAAAATAAAACGATATATATATATTCTGTCAAGAACTACAAAACTCAATAAATTTAAATTGGAAAAGAAAAAAACTATTTATGATATTTTTCTACTTAATTATATTTTACCGCTGTCCATAATATCTTTTATATAATATGAAGTATAGTAATAATAATAATAATAATGTTTGCAAACTTATTAAAATTTATTATATTATTTGTAAATTAAGGCACCAAATTATTCTATTTTGTTTACTGCATATGTATAATTAAAATGCTTTAAACGGAAAATTTACATTAAATTGGTCAAAATGTTTCTATTTTAAAATATATAACTTAAGACTGAGAAACTGAGTTTTTGCACAGTTAGATAATAATGTTAGATAATAATAATAATATTAAAGTTAGATAATAATGTAATGTGAAAGGATAAGACACCAATTTGGTAGTTAACCAATTAAACCTGAGATGCATTTCAAAAATCTATGATTACAATTCTACTATTTTACTACAAACCTACTATTTACTTAGGTATTACTAACAAGGTCTACTAATAAATACTGTGTTCCATAAAGTTGGAATCCGTTTTGGGTCATGACTAACAGTTAGTTTTTAGAATTCACAGAGTAAACCAAATTAGCAATTTTTTTTAATGTTTCGACAATAATATTTTATAATGTAATTTCACTAAATCAACTATTTCAAATTATAATTTTTTGAATTGTGACTCAGAAAAAATTATAATGTATTGAAATATATATTATAAAGCAACACATACCTAAAATATGACACGATAGCTATACATTATTCATCAGTTTTTCTTTCAAAACTGATCAATTCATACAGTCCATGTCATCTTCCAAATTAATTTTATAATATCTTGCTTTTTCCATTTTTTTGGAATCATTACTCTGTTATTTAATGTTACTATATTTAACTGTTACTATAAACACATTTTCTAAATTTATTATTCTTTATCAATTACATAAAACTAAATAAAAATGTTTACTATTAGCAGTTGTTGTTTGTGGAATAAAAAGTAGTAACATTAGACGAATTAAATGGTTAGTAATAGCATAATCATAACAGTTTTTTGTGAAACAGTCCCTATCCTGTTTTTATATATTCTGTATTTACTTTTAAATTATTGAAATGCAAAAATATCAATTGGATAATTAAAATATCGTTCAAAAATTTTCTGCATTATAGTAATTGAATGTTATTATTTTATTTGAAAATGTGTTATGGTAATGTAACAATCATGTAACAAAAAGTTGACATGTAATTTTGAGTATTTTTATTGCAATTTTTAAAGTTTTTGATATTAATATATATTAAAAACATATTGAAATGTATTATTATATTGATATATAATAGAGAGTATAATAAAATTAAATTCTTCACTAATTTAAGCAAATTTTTGTTAAAAAATTCATGGAATAGTTTGTCTGGTCTTCTGATATTATTTACCACCCTGCTTTAATAAAAAAATTATGAAGTTAAAAATATTTGGTTGCTTAACATTAATAAAAACAAAAAGTAAAAAAGTAAACATAGAAGTAAAAGTTTACAACATTTTTGTTTTTTAGTACTAAAGTATTATAGAATATGG